>MDKH01225553.1:0-16648 GCA_005239495.1 Nicotiana undulata | reverse complement strand
TCATGGAATTCCGCCTTTAAGAAACTCGCATTTTTTTATGCTCAAGAAATCAGTTATAATCAAGGAAATTACCAGCTATGTTCATTTATAAGTAGCTCATTATAAAAAATGGCCAATTCATAAAAAAATACTAATTTAGCCAAATATTACTAATGTTAGCTAATTAGCTATTTGTAGCAAAAAAAAAGGTCAATGTTTTGTTTTCTTTTGACAGTATTGGTACATCTTATGGAGTTTGAATCTCAGTTTTGGGATGATTTGGTGAAGTTTTGAGGTTGTTTGAATTGAAAATCCGAGGTAAAAACTGAATATGAAAAAAAATGATGTGTGTATCACGTATGTATCATATTTGTATCAATTGTATATCACATGTATAGCCATGTATATCTGTGTGTGAGAAACATGCGTGACACATGTGTCGCAGAAGAATTTTTTGAACTTGATTTAATTACGAATTTTGATACAAAATCAGTCCAAATCACCTCCAATCTTCCTCAAAATTTGTATATTAACTTATCTATATATTTTCAATGAATTTCAACTATACCCATTGAAAAAATTTCTTTTTTTGCTTAGAATTTTGGAATATTGTATTTTTCTTAAAAATATTTCGTCACCTTATTTGCTACCTCATCCATGAAATTTCATTTCCGTCTTGCATCTAATGTTGCTAATCACGCTTAAAAATATAGAAGGAGATTTTTACATGTGATTCTTCGAGAGAAAGAACCTTATTTATTTAATTTTTCAATTTTTATATGTGCTTGACTAGTTTTGATAAGTATATAATTAATGATTAGAGATTGATAAATTGAGACTTATTTGGAACGTTTGTACAAGTTTCCCTATAATCAATGGTGGCTTACCTAGAATTGTTGCAAAAGAAAGTGCTTTTTATTCTTGGGAGGATCTTATGTCTTTTTAAGTATCTGGCTTTGAATAATCTGATTAATATTTAATTTGTGTATGATTTCAATAATAAGAGAGTGAAATTAAAGTATTTCACCAAAGTAATAAAATTTTATTTTTTCACACAAAAATCATATAACTATGACTTTTTCCCAAAGTCATATAACTATATTTTCTCACAAAAAAAGTCATAAAACATTTACTAACTCAGACAAAAATCATAGTGATCGGAAAATACAAATTTTCAGTACTATTTTCTTATTTTGTGATTTTTATTTTTTTATTTTTTTATTTTCAGTCTATTAATTAATAATCCAATTAAAATGAGGATGACCCAACTCGACCTGGACCACCCGATCCAATACTCATATATATATATATATATATATATATATATATATATATATATATATATATATATATATATATTGTCCAAGCGCTATAACAAGCCACATCATGGCATACATCACTCACAATATTGTCCCTCGGCCTCTCTCGTATCATAACATCCTCACAATATTTGCTCGCAGCCTCACTCAGTCAGACACTCTCAATATGCCACTCGGGCCACAAATATACCGGATTCTCGACCCAAAAACAGTATTTCAATTTTCAATAAATAATATCAAAATACTCTTAGTGTAAAAACAATTATAAAGGAAAGGCTTAGTGAAAATCAACATATCAAGTGAGAAAAATAGTAAAATCAGCCCCCAAGAGGTAAATAGATCGGCACTAGGCCCCAAACATGGCTTACAACCCAAATCATATCAAAATATATCAATACTATTAAGCATAGGCTTAAAAATCGGTGTCGCAACTCAATAGTTGCCTAAATAGGGAATATATTTCCAAAGTTCCAATCTTTGCATTCCAAAATCCGTGAAAGGATGCAAGGTCCGGGGTTTCATACCCTCAGGACAGGATTTAAAGACATTACTTACCTCAAACTAGCCCGAAAAGATACTCTGTGACCCTATTGCCTCTCGTATCAACTTCCGAGCGCTCCAAATCTATAAAGATCAGACCTTTATCATCAAATTAGCTTAAGGAATGAATTCCAATTGAAAAATACCAATTTTAGCTCAAAACCCGAAATTAGCCAAAACCCGACCCCCGGGCCCGCATCTCGGAACTCGACAAATTTTATACCAAAATGTTCTTCATCATCTCACGAGTTCGTACATATAAAGAACGCTAAAATTGGAGTTCGTTTGACCCCTCAAATCGATCCCTAAATGTCTCATAATCTCAAGCCCTAACCTTATCTTTTTCTACTGATTTTCATGAATTAAATACTGATATTACGTTCCTTAATCACCTATAATCGAGTTTTTGGGTCCAAAATACTTACCTCAATGAAGAACGATGATTTTCCCTCTTAAAAAATTGCCTCAAAGCTCTTTCCCGTTCAAAAAATGGTGTAAAAGGGAATGGTCGCGAAATGGTTTAATTATATTCTGCCCAGATTTTTAATAAAATACCCTGTGCGTTCGCACGCTCCCAGGCGCGTTCGCATAGTGTCTTCTCCACTCCCTCACGCGATCGCAGCACTGTGCATGCGATCGCACAGTGTACCAGCTACCCTTTCCCCCACGCGCCAAGACCCCTGTGCGATCGCACCCCCTCCTACGCGATCTCACAACTTGCATTCCTATACTCCGCGATCGCAGCTCCTCAAGTGCGATAGAACAGAAACAATTCTTGGACCCCCACTCACTAGCCTATGCAAGCGCATAAGACACCCAGCGATCGCATAGAGGAAATTACACCCTGCAACACACCAGCAAAACAACAAAATTTTCAAGTCCGGAAGTGTCTGTTAATCAACCAAAATCAATCCCGAGCCCCTCGGGACCCTAACCAATTATACCAACACATCACATATGATCATTCAAACTTAGTTTCACCCTCGGAACACCAAAACTAACATCGAAACACCAAAATCACATCGGATTCAAGCCTAAGAACCTTGATATTTCTAAAATCCACCAACGATGCCGAAACTATCCAAAACAACTCCGATTGACCTAAAATTTTGCAGACATATCCAAAATGGCATTATGAACCTGTTTCAACTTCTGGAATTCCATCCCGACCCCGATAGCCTATTTTCCACTGCCGACCGGTAATCGCCAAAAACTAACTTTCGCAAATTCAAGCCTAATTCTACACCAGACATCACAAAAATATTCCGAACACACTCCTAAGTCCCAAATCCCCTAACGAAACTATCCGAGCCATAAAATCCGCATTCCAAGGTCGTTTACCAATAAGTCAAATCTCAGTTGACCTTTTTCCATTATAAGGTTATTTTTAAAGACTAAATGGCAAAACTCTCACTACAACCATTCCGATTACAAGCCTACCAACTATAACACATCATAAACAGTATAACCAACCTATGATAAGTCAATAATAGTAGTTATAATACAGGTTCTATGCAACGACAGACCGGGTCCGTGGTTGACTTTTTCAATAATGATCTAAATTGAACTGCATTCATTTGTGAGTAGTTTCTAAAGTTTATTTTGAATTGTTTGATCAATAATTTGTTAAATCTGGTTGGTTTGGATGCTTGTTCGAAAGGCAAGGCCGTGGTTGAACTTTGAATTGATTGTGGAGTGAGGTAAATGTTGGATTTAACCTTGATTTGAGGGAATTAGGAACCCTTGAGTTATGTGCTATGTGAATTTCATGAGTAGCAGCGTATATACAAGGTGACGAGTGTCTATACGCCGTCAATTACTTGTTTCCATGTTTACCCGTATTTCATTAATTATAGCATTTCATGTCTCAATTGTTACTTGCCTTAATTTCTTAATTTGATGATCATTTATTATTCTCGCATTATAAATGTTTATTTCTTTCATGCTCACATGCTTAATTGATACTTGCCTTAATTGTCTTACTTGTACCCTTTAACTATCATATATTTGACTTGCCATGTTACTCAGTATTAATTGTAGCTCTTCATGATTTGGTACGAGATTCCTTCTAAATTTATAGTTTTCATATTCGTTAATCGTGGAGATTCTTGTGATTCGAGTTGTTAAATTGATTGCACTTATAGACTATTTATATTGATATTGTGGGATCGGGTCGTGCGTCGCAACATGTGAAATAAGGGTGGATTGATATGGTGAAATAAGGAGAATATGTTAATATGGTGGGATCAGGTTACGTGCCGCAACAGGTGAAATAAGGGTGAATTGATATGGTGAAATAAGAGTGAATTATGATATTGACTCTGATTATATGGTGGGATCAAGTTGTGCGCCGCAACATATATATATATATATATATATATATATATTGATATTTTCATGGTGAAATAAGGGAGGATAATGTTGTACAGTGGGATCGGGTTGTGCGTCGCAATATTTTATGTGTTTCCTATTCATTATTGTATTGTGTTATTTTCGGAACTTTAATTCGTACGAGATTCCAAGGATTGATAATTCTGGCATTTATTGGTTTCCTTTAAGGATTGAGTTATTTCATGAGTTAACTGCCTTATTTCGCTTTCGTATTTTTCTTTCCTGTTATTATTTTATACTCCATACAAGTTATTGTAAGTGACCCGCCTTAGCCTCATCACTACTTCGTCAAGGTTAGGCTCGACACATACACAATATATGAGGTCGGTTATACTCATACTACACCCTGCACTCCTTGTGTAGATTTTGGAGTTGGTCCTAGTGGTGGTCAATAGATTGCTCGGTTTAACTATCAGCGTGGAGACTTGAGGTACAACTGCTCGGCGTTCACAACCCTGAATTCCCCTTTTGCTTTATTTTAGCTGTGTATTGTTCAGACAACTTTACTTTCGTTCAGACTTTTATCTGTATTATTCTAGTAGCTCGTGCACTTGTGACACTAGATTCGGGGTTGTATTAGATATTTTAGTTGTTATGGTTTTTCGCACTTTACCTTAGATTTATTTCAGTTATATCGGCTTCTTTATCATTATTTAATCTGAGCTGTTAAAAATGAATAAACTATTCTAACGTTGGTTTGCCTAGCAAGTAAAATATTAGGTTCCATCACGGTCCCGAGGGTGAGATTTTCGGGTCGTGACAACTTCAGTCATCTTTCAAGAAGATTCAGAGAAGTTTTTAGAACGGCTAGTTAAGGACCAAAGCTATAAACACCAAAATGCTCAAGTAAAGATGTACCAGCTTCGTAGACAACTTTCCTTCTCTTTCTACACCTTAGTCAAGCACTGTATTTTTAAGTTTATAAGTGTCACAAAAGATAGAGAGAAAGGAAAAAATACTACGAGATTGTGTCATTGTTTGTTTCTTTGGTAAGTGAGTGAAAACCAAAGTGTCGCTGTTAGTGAGTCAGTGAAAACCAACCTTGTACATTGTTAGTGAGCGTGTCAAAAACAACCCTTGTCCGTTGTTGGTGAGCGAGTGAAAACCAACCTTTTAACGTTGGTGGTGAACACTAGAAATCACAAAAGTTGTACTCAACCTAATTTATAAAGAGCTCTAAAAGATAACACTCTTGCAACCCAAGAGGGCTAGATTAGGATACCATATTGGTTCTGAACCAGTATAAAAAATTTTGGTGTCATTTACTTGATCACTTTCATATTATTTTCAGTCATTTACTGTTTGTTGTGATTTACACTTGTTTAAATCGAAAGGACTAACAATTTTGTACAGGTTGTCTACGTATTAGTCGACTAAGTCCAAACTATAGTAGATCAAATTTTTAACAGGCGTACAATTCACCCCACCCACTCTGTACTTTCACGAGCTATTAACTCGGCTGCAAAATTTTACAATAACCCATTAAAACATGGTGAACTATTAATGTTCCAACGATTCTTGCTATCTATGTTTTATTTATTTATTTATATAGTTAATACCTTAAAATCCCCTTTAACTATCTGCTTTTAGTGAGTTACCTACTTAAATTATAGGGTATCCCAAAAACCCCCGAACTCTATTCTCCTTCAAAACCCTCGGTTAAATTCTTAAAAGTGCACCTGATACACGCTCCTAATTAACTAAAAATGTGCCATGTGGTATTATATAAGTCTATTTAACTCGACTTAAAATGCCTCCCAAACTATATGATGTCCCCAAAACCCCCTTGAACTGTATTCCTCTATATATTAAAAACTCCCTGTTGAATACTTAGGGATGTGTCTGTATAACTATATCAACTTATGGTTTGTACTAAGTTTTTGATGTAGCTAGCTTACTCGTGATGTATTACTCTCGGATGATTGATTAATTATTGGCATTTTTGGCTAAAGTATGATCTTATACAAATGTGTTATTTTAGATTTAATTGTGGTTGTGTTGTATGCTAGATTTCAGTTGAATAAGTCCTTGTTTATATTCACTTTGCAGCAAAAAAGATGAAAGCATAAAATATTGGATTTAACTTTATTCTCTATAAAGTGTTGGATCTAATAAGAAGATTTAAAAGGGTGTTATTTCAACATGTATAGTAAGAAATGAAAGAAGACTAAAATAAGAAAAAGAATAAATAATTTTAGAGGAAGAAGAGAGGTGAATGTTTTTCAAAGGAAACCCATATGGAGAATTGAAGAGGGAAGATTAAAAAAAATGAGGAAGGAAAGTAAACAAATAAAGGAAAAAGGTGAAAAAAATAAAGAAGAAATATAAAAAAATGAAGCAAATAAGGAAATAATAAAAAATAAATAAATTTTTAAAAAGTGTAAGGTTGATTAGCCATTACACACTTTAGGTGGGTCATTTTGTTGCTTTTTTCAGCCTTCATACGCTATTCAACAAGTTACTACACACGTTATGTCAGGTAAGCAACAAGAGAGTTTTAATATGAAGGGAAAAATAGTTCAAGGGGTTTTGGGAATATCCTATGGTTTGATTAGGTTCACAAAAAATTAATAGTCAAAGGGGTTTTTAGGACTCTTTTTTTTCTTTAAGGAATACAACATATTGGCGTCTGTAGCTGCTGATTTGTTTGTATGATAATTCCGAATTTGTTCTAATGGAGCTCCTGAGTATGTTCAAGGCCTACGAGTAGTCTTGAACTTTCACACATTAATTGAGTCTGACTGACTAAACATACTGACGACTATTCTTATAACAACATTATAAGATTGACGCACATACATACATTAGTTCATAGATTGTACAATTGCATTCTGAGCTGGAAATTAGTCCTATGATATGAGAACTAGGAGACTATCACATCCAGTGGTTTCTTCAATTTCTCTTTTAATATCCATAGCTGAATCCCCAACAGAGTCCATGCAGTTGTCCACTTGAATAAGTTGGAGTGTCGGAATACCGGCAAAGCTAGGAGGGATCTACTCGAGGTCATCACAATATTGTATAACTAGCTTCTCAAGCATGGGAAAGGATTCCTCTGAAGCATTCCATTCTTCCATAAAGAGCACAAATAATGTCAAGAATTTGAGTGCAGGGAACTCGACATATCTGACGTCTAAAGTCTGATCTTTCGCCACAAGATATCCTCTATATACTTGGAGACTCTCAAGCTTCTGCAATGTTGCAATATTTGAAACTATTTCTTCCGTTAGAAAAATGTTGCGAATGCACAACTCCCTAAGATTTGAAGGGAAGACAATGTAGCTGGACCATTCAACTGAATATTGTTCTTCATATGAGCGTCCGGCATCTAGTTTAAGAGATTGAAGCCGAGTATGAAGTTCTGGTATGGGAAACAAAGAACAGCTAGGTACACTACTTATAATTTCGAGGCTGAGTTCTTCAAGATTCGGACACCTCCACCAGACCTTCCGAGCCTCATCGCTCACAGCAACACGACAAGTGCCCAATGTCTTCAAGTTCTCTAGCGTACTTTCTGAAGGTTCTTCTAAAATTAGTCGACCAGTTTTAGCATCCCATTCGCCCGTAAAGGTAAATACGTTTATATTGACATGCCTTAGCTTTGTCATTTTCCAGAATGCAGCAGTTGATGTCCTGAGTGGATATCTTGAATAATCTACAACTAGAGTTTGGAGATAGAGTAGGTGTGACACCCACTTGAAATCAAATTTTTCGACACAAATTGCAAGGTACCTCAAGTGAGTTAGTGATTGTACTGCCGTAACCCAAGAACTTGGTAATTCCCTTTCTTTCGAATGCAATGCCTGAACAAATCTTAATTTAACCAGTAAAGGTAAAGGATTTGATCGGCCCCATGTGTTGAATGTTGGATGAGCAATGAACTGAAAAGACTTTGGACATTGACCAAAACGCTTTGTTTCCTTGGACTTGACCATTGGAATGTTATCCAACTGATATTCATAATAATCTAACTGCTTGGACTCGAACATTGGAATCTTATCCAACTGATATTCATAATAATCTAACTGATTGGACTCGAACATTGGAATCTTATCCAACTGATATTCATACTGATCTAATTGTTTAACAAGTTCATCATGAATACAAATGCATAACCGTGATTCCTTGGAATACAATTGTCGATTTGAACTGTATGGCATCGTCGAGCTTCATAAAGTACTTTTCTTCTGTAAGTCTTCTCAAACAAAACTCACGCACTAAATCATGAAGTGAGCAGTATTCTATGGCACCATTCATTTCCTGTCGGCCAGAGACCATCACTAGGCTTCTCTTAAGTAGATCATTCAATAAAATTCTAGATGTTTCCTCTATATTCTCTGTGTAAATATTCTCTACAAACTCTTCAGCCATCCATAACTTCAGCAAATCAGACACTGGAATCTTATAGTCTTCTGGATACAATGCCATGTGAAGTAGACAAGGCTTTAATTGGTCTTCTAAATGGTCATAACTCGATTGTATTACCTTCGTACCCTGCTCTCCTAAAGCAAGGGAACTTAAGTCATTAGCAACCTCCAGCCACAAGGACGCCTTCCTTTCAATTGTCACTATAATTCCAGCAATCAGTACAATTACAAGAGGCAACCCCTTACAATGTTCCGCAACTTGTAACCCTGCTTCCAGTAGATCGGGTGGACAGCTCTCTCCTCGAAATACTTTCTTCTGCAATAATTCCCAACTCTCTTTCTTTGTCATAAATCTAAGAGAATAAGGATCACTGCGGTGCTGAAGATGCTTAGCCACTTGTTCAATTCGAGTTGTTACGATTACTCTGCTTCCATCTTCACCTTTAGGGAAACATAATCCCAGATCTTCCCATGCCTCGACTTCCCATATATCATCTAACACAATGAGGTATCTCCTGCCTTTTAGAGTTTTCTGCAACTTGTCAGCTATGTCAACATCCTCTTTGATTTCGCTCTTATCACGAGTTGCTTGTTTGAAAATCTCAATCAACAATGTCCTCCTATTATATGCTTGTGAAACAGAAGACCAAGCTTTAACATCAAAGTGATTAACAATAAAAGGATTGTTGTACACTTTCCTGGCCAAAGTTGTTTTCCCGAGACCTGGCATTCCAAAGATTGAGATAACATCTAGCTCCTTTGCTCCACCAGTCAATTTCTTCATTATACTTTCTGCATCTTTCTCAAAGCCCACAACTTCATCATCAGTTGATGGAACACTATGTTTGGTGGAAGGCTCTGCAGAAGAAGGAGCCTCCATCTCAATAGTTGAAAACTACCGCTAATTGGTGTCTTTCACACGATTGTAGTAACTATAATCTAACTGCCTTGAGTTATAGCTCTGTCACCTTCATAAAAGAAATCAAAACAACATGAACATTCTTCATAATTTAGAGAAAGAATCCAAAATAAAAAAATAGTAATAAAGTAGTACCACAAGTAAAGTCTTATGTGTCTAAAGGCCAGTAGACCACCAATTTATACTCAAGATGAATAAAAGGAGTAAAGCTCCAAAATCTTAATTTATAAATTAACCTCTGTTGGATGTTTTCTTCCGGTCACTGAAGGTATTCAAGGTCCTCTGCCCCTCCTTACATGAGTTTGTGACTATATTTTTCCATTTATTTCTTCCTTTTACTTTAGAAATACATATATACGCCCATATAAGTAAGTAAATATCGATAATTTTGCTAAAGGTTAATTACATTTTAAAAGCCTGCAATTTAGCATTAACTAGGAAACATAAGGAAATTTCCTAGTTATTTATTTTGGATAAGAACAACGAACATTGAGCTTCTCATAAAGTAAGAACGAAATGAAGGTGTGGATATCATTTAAGAAATTCACATATAAATGCTCAAGAAATCAGATTTAATGATGATCTACCTAGTGTAATTGCAAAAGAAAGTGCACTGTTTTTTTATATAAAGAAAGTTGATAGAAAAGGTTTCGGGATAATTTAGAAAAGCTATAAGCGTGAACACATAATTTAAACTTAGAACAGAGCACGCCCAGTTTATACAATTACATAACAGCTTGATATGGTTGTTACAGTTTCATAACGAGTCGTATTGTATTATACTGTATCGTTTGATGAATACAATGTTTGGATAGATTGTATCGTTTGTCATTGTTTCATAATATCATGCACCAACAATATGAATGATAAATTTGCAATATTATAAAGAAAAATTATGATACGAGGTAACTTTATTATATAAAAAGGTAGGAAAAATGATAAAATAAAATTATTTAACAATAGTGAAAGGTGAGAAGAGAGAAAAAGATAAGATAACGATGCAACCATACCAAATTGGTCGTTACATAAAGTGACACATTTCGTCGTTACGTAACGACGGATTTAACGATAGATACAATAGGATTTAAGTAACAATCAAAACAAACATCATATTTAAAGTAACAATACGATATGATACAATACAATAGGTAATGACAATCCAAACAAGCTGTAAAACAGTAGGACAAAGCTTAGCTTGAAAACAGAATAGTTATCAAAATTGTATATAAGCACAAAAGAGTCATAATTCATGTTCGTGTAAGGTAGAGTAAAAGGGGAAAGATCAATTTTTCGACAAGGCTTCTTGTTCCTTTGGTTTCCTTTAACTTTCTGCTAGAAAACTTCCCATAAAACTGCGATCTTCGCCGGGAAATCATCAGTACACTTTAAGAAATTGAAATTGAAATTGAGAGTGACAACAAAAAAGGAAAAAAGTGAAAACCTGAAAAGAAATCTCACCTTCCGTTACTGAGAGTGGCTACAAGAGATTAGTTGCTCCACTTAGACCAAAAATAGGATCCTGATACCAGAATTTTTTTTCAGTTTTTCATGTCCTGAAGAGGCAAACTATACCGATCTCTCCCTTTGGTCAACTAATACTGATATACAAAGAAAACTAAATTAACTTCAAATACCCACCGAGAAATGGATTTCCACTTGCAAAAGTTTATGTTTAATTTTAAAAAAGAACAATGTTGCTTCCAGCCAGAAAGAAAATTCTAATTTAAACGGAGGAGTGGGAGTGGTTAGAGCTTATCACATTTTCTTTTGAAATTATAGCCTGTCCTTTTGCTAGCTTTCCTTTTTATTTTAATTAAGCTATTTCAACTATATAATTTTTAATTACTACTACTTTAAAAACTAACTGAACTATAACAAAAAACTTAAGCTTTCTCTCTCGGCGCACGTTAGGTGACTGACTAACCTGCGCCTTCATCAGAAATGGGAGGAAGAGGACGACCGAGGAAGAATACCACCAACACGCCAATACAAGACCAGAAGATTGTGATGACTAGATCGTGTGAACAAGGGAAAGAAAAGGCCAAAGCCAAGGATCAAACGCAGGAAGAGGAGACAGAGCATGAAAATGATAGTGATGATAACTGGCCAGATCTGGACAAGTATCGGAATCAAGCAACAACATCGGTGAATTCTAGAAGGAATTTGGCACTAACGGAGAACATGAGCAAAGGAAATAGCGAAATGAGGGTTGTAAGTGATAAACCCAACTCGAATGAAGCAAAGTCCAATGGAACAGTACATGCAAGCTCAAGCAAGGAACAAAGGGCTAATTCTGTGGATAATCAAAAGGAATCTCAAGTGCAGAACGCAATTTCAACAGTTAATAAGGGTCGATCATGGGCAGGATTACTCCAGGAGAACAAGCTAGCTGCAAAAGGTATGAATCTCACCTATATACCCCCGACAATGAAGGATGGTGAAGTTGTTGTGCAGCTGATGGAGGAAGATATTGAAGAGGAAAATTTAAAATGGACTAGAGCAGTAAAATTGTATGTGGTGGGGAATACACCTTCAATTGGACCCATTGAAAGGTTCATCGCTAATCAATGGGCAAGTGTGCAGAAACCTAAGGTGTTATTTCATAATGATGGACATTTCATAGTCCTGCTTAGTACTAATGAAGAGAAGGAGAGGGTACTAATGAATGGTCCTTATACAATTAACAATAGGCCAGTTATCACGAGGCAATGGTCGGAGAATTTTGACTTTAATGAAGAAGTTCTGAGGACTATCTCCTTGTGGATCAAGCTTCCAAATCTACCACTTAACCTTTGGAGTAATCAAGCGTTAAGTAAGATAGGAAGTGGTTTGGGGAAGCCAATATATGCTGATGCTTGTACAACGATTGCTGAGAGAATTTCATATGCAAGAATCTTAATAGAGATGGATGTTACTAGGTCATTACCAGAGAAGATTAAGCTATATGATCCAAAAGGAAAGGTGTTGGAACAATTAGTACACTATGACTGGAAGCCATTATACTGCCAGAAATGCGGTCAACTTGGCCATACATGTAAGGATCAAAGGAAGCTGAGACAGGATGAAGTGAGGAAAAATGTGGAAGGGAAGCAAAAGCAGAAATGGAGGAAAGTTAGAGCACTGGATCCTAAGGTTGAAAAAATTGATGCACAATGGAGATTTAATGAACAATTGGAGAAAGAAGCAACTATACAAAACAGTAACTCAGAGGTTGAAACACAATGGCAAATAGCTCGAGGAAGATCTGCAACTAAGAAGCACACAAAAGTGATAAGGGAGAAGGAAGTGGATACAGGCAATGCTTTCAAAGCTCTGGTTGATACTGCTAAAAATATTGTTCATCTTTCTGAAGCTCAAGGTGCAAAAGAAATGCATAACAAGGAAGATAGGGGTGGAACTTCAATCTTATCTATTATATCATGATGAACTTTATTGCATGGAATGTAAGGGGTCTGAATAAGGTGTAGAAACAAAAAGAACTAATTTTTTTTTGTTGAATTAATAATGTAGTATTGATAGCCATCATTGAGCATATAGTGAAGGAAAGTAATGTTGACTCTGTGTTAAGGAAGGATCTTAAAAACTAGAAATGGGTGGATGAATATGATGAAGCTCTTGGTGGTAGAATATGGGTTGCATGGGATTCTACATTGGTGGACTAAACAATGAATAGACATCATGAATAATTTATTTGGAGAAAGGTAACAATATTGCAGCAGAATGTTTAGTTCCATTTATGTGTTGTCTGTGGTAAACATACAGTGCAAGACAGGAAGAATCTATAAGAGGAGATGCTGATATCAGTGGTCAATATAAGGAGTCCTTGCCTTAAAATAGGGGATTTCAATACAATTCTAACAAGTGAAGATAGATTCAATGGTAGTCCTGTGCGAGAGATGGAGACAAGGGAATTTAAACAATTCTTAGTGGATGCTAAAATAGATGAATTGAAGACAGTGGGAAGACAATACACATGGACTAATAACCATGTGCATAGTAGGATTGATAGAATTTTGGTAAATGCTGAATGGATACAAATGTGGCCTAATATGGAGGGGGTGTCTATGAACCCTGGTTTTTCTGATCATTGCCCTCTAAGTGTGAAGTTTGATACTAGTAGCCAAGTTGGAGGGAAACCTTTCAAGTTTTTGAACTTTCTGGTAAACTTGAAGTCTTTTGAAGATACAATGCAGCTTGGTTGGGAACTTGGGAATAGTAGACAAACAATGTTGACAGTGTGGAACAAACTTAAGAAGTTAAAAGTGTTACTGAAGCAGATGAATAAAGAGGAGTTCAGTGGCATTGAAAGTAAGATACATGATGCTATAGAAAGATTAGAAAGTATACAGAACCAAATGAGTTGTCCTGGCCAAGGAGAAATACAGGTTGAATTGGAAAGAACTACTAAATTGGAGCTGGAGAAATGGCTAATGGTGGAGGAGAGCATTATGAAGCAGAAGTCCAGAGTACAATGGCTTAATTTGGGAGGTTCTAATACAACTTTCTATCATGCTTGTATGAAAAATAGACAAGCAAGGAACAACATTGGCAGGTTAATTGATAGTAATGGGGATATATTGCAAAATCTTGAAGAGGTGAAGGCAGAAATACTAAATTTTTATAGGGGTTACTTGGTTGTTCAGCTACACAGCTACCAATGATCAACTATGACGAATGGCAATGTGCTGAATAGGATTCAACAACTACAATTAATCAGACCAGTCAGCAGGGAAAAAGTGAAACAAGCACTATTGGGCATTGATGATAACAAGGAACCAGGGTGTGATGGGTATAACTCCTACTTCTTTAAGAAGACATGGCATATTGTGGGAGAGAAAATAACTGCAGCAGTTCAAGATTTCTTTGAGAATACAGATATGTGTAAAGCCATTAATTACATAACAATCACACTGATTCTAAAAATCCAGAATCCAACAAACATAATAGACTTTAGACCTATTTCTTGCTGTACAGTTCTATATAAGCTCATCTCTAAAGTAATAATTACAAGAATGCAAGGGGTGATGGATTGACTAGTGGATAATTGCCAAACTGCTTTTGTACCTGGAAGGCTGATCACAAACAACATTTTGATGAGTCATGAACTAGTGAAAGGTTATGAAAGGAAGAGTATCTCCCCTAGATGTATGCTTAAAATTGACATGCAAAAAGCATATGACTCTGTGGAGTGGATGTACTTAGAACAAGTGTTAAGGTCACTGAATTTCCCAGAAATCTTTATGAGATGGGTAATGGATGGCATCAGTACAATGACTTATTCAGTTGTAATAAATGGTAGACCAACAGATCCTTTTGAGGCAAAGAAGGGGCTCAGGCAGGGTGATCCACTTTTACCTTTCTTATTTGTTTTGGCTATGGAATACCTGAGCAGGTCATTGAAGACTCTGAGGGAAGACAAGAAGTTTAAATATCATCCCAGGTGTGCCAGGTTTAACTTAGTGCAACTGGGGTTTGCAGATGATTTACTATTGTTTTGTAGAGGAGATGTGCAATCTATGCAGATACTACATCAGCATTTCCAGAAATTCTCTGCAGCATCAGGACTGGTTGCTAATCCAAATAAGAGTTGCATCTATTTTGGAGGGGTGAACCAGTGGACTCAACAACAAATTATGGAGATTCTTGGTTATAAGAAGGGAGAATTTCCTTTCAGATATCTAGGGGTTCCGTTGAGTACTAAGAGACTATCTGCTATACAATGTGAGCCACTAATTGAGAAAATGTTGAATAGAATTCAGAACTGGACAACAAAGTATTTGTCATATGCAGGTAGAGCAGTCCTAGTAAAGAGTGTACTGTTTGCTATACAGACATTTTGGGCACAGATCTTTATACTGCCTAAGAAAGTTATGCAGTTCTCTTATACCAGTTTGCATTTGCGAACAAAACCATCGCATGACGGCAGCAGAGATGTGAATTCTTCGCATTTGCGAGCACTTTCTTGTATTTGCGGGGTTCGCAACAGCTCGTATTTGGGACATCTGCACCCCGACAAAAGTTTAGAAAAACGGGATTTAGCTCATATCTTTCAAACTCTCAACCCTAAACACCCCCAAGGCGATTTTTCTAGAGATATTTCTTCCTAAATTTATTGGTAAGTGACTTTAATCTACTTTATTTCAATTACCCATTACATTTCATAAGTTTTCAACAATGAATCTAAAATTTTCATGGTAGAAATTAGGGATTTGGGTAGCATTGGGAGTTTTTGTAAATTTGGGATTTAAACCTCAAATTAAGGTCGGATTTTGAAACTAATTACATAATCGGGCTTGAGGGTGAATGGGTTTTGGTCCGAACCTCGGGTTTTGACCAAGCGGGCTCGGGGTTGACTTTTGTTGACTTCTTGGGAAAAGTCTAAAGATCTTAAATTTATGTCTTGTAACTGATTTCCCTAGCATTGTTTGACGTTATTGAGTCGATATTGGTTAGATTCGATTGGTTTGGAGGTGCATTTTAGAGGAAAAGCCCCGGTTGAGTTTTGATTTGCTTGCGAAGCGAGGTAAGTGTTGGGTCTAAACTTGTTTGAGGGAATAGAACCCTTGAGTTGTACGTGCTATGTGAATTACATGTGTAGCAGCGTATATGCGAGGTGACATGTGTATATAAGACGTCAAAAGACTTGTTTCCATGCTTTCCCTTATTTTGTTAATTATTTTATTCCATGTCTTGAATGTTACGTGCTTTAATTTCTTCCCATGCATTAACTTGCTACCTGTCACTTATGATTCTGGTATTAAAATGTTAGTTCTTCCCATGTTTCCATGATTAATTGTTACTTGTCCTAATTGTCTTACTTGTACACTTTTGTTGCCATATATTTAGCTTGTCTTGTTGCTTAATATTAATTGTAGCATTTCTCGATTTGGTACGAGATTCCTTTATGATTTTGCTTTAATATTCGTTTATCGTAGAGATTCTTGTGATTTGAGTTGCTAAGTTGATTACATTTATTGATTTTTGTTTAGGGATCGGGTTGCACGGCGCAATGGGTGGAATAAGGGATGATTGATATTGATATGGTTGATGACGTCCAAATCCACTACTATAAAGTAAATGGACACGGTCGCATGCAATATAATTTACCCAACTATGAGTCAGGGTCGAATCCC
>ML268465.1:0-17503 GCA_005239495.1 Nicotiana undulata | reverse complement strand
TACCCGCGTTCGCGAAGAACAACCTACCTGACCCCTAGACCCCACCCCATAACACTACGCGTTTGCGAGAGGGGTGTCGCATTCGCGTAGAGCAGTCTCCCCACAGCTCCGCGTTCGCGCCCATACCCCTGCGTTCGCGTAGAACAAAACCCAAGCCACACTATTTACCCTTCGCGTTCGCGTTCCCTTGGCCGCGTTCGCGAAGGGTATCACGCCAGACATCAGAAACCTGCAACATCACACCAGATTTTTCATATTTTTCACACCCTGTTAGCTACCCGAAACTCACCCGAGCCCTCGGGGCTCAAAACCAAAAACACACACAACTCCCAACACATCCTACGGACTTGTTCAAGCTTTTAAATCATCAAAATATCATCAAAAACCATGAATCAAACCCCAAAACCAAATTAATCAAACTTAAGAACTTTGAAATTCTAGAATTCACTTCAACGCGCCGAACCGGCCTAAACCACTCGGAATGACTTCAAATTTTGCAGATAAGTTATAAATGACACAACGGAACTATTCCCGGTCTCGGAATTTCATTCGGACCTCGGGAACATAAAATCACCTCTCAAGCCAAATTTCAAATTCTTTAGAAACCCCACAAGTTCATTAACTCCATTTTTCCTCATTTGGATCCGAAACCAATCAAATCAAGCTCGTTTTACACAAAATTCCACAGATAGGACAAATAACATATTATACTGTTCCGGGCTCCGGAACCGCAATACGGGCCCGGTAACACGGCTTTCACATAATTACTCATTTTCACAATCCTTTATTATTTACTGAAAACAATTTTCTTTAAAAATTCATTTCTCGGGCTTGGGACCTCGGAATTCGATTCCGGGCATACGCCCAAGTCCCATATTTTCCTACGGACCCTCCGGGACCGTCATATCACGGGTCCGGGTCCGTTTACCAAGAATGTTGACCAAAGTCAACTTTATTCAATTATTCAATTCAAAAATCCCATCTTTAACAACTTTTCACATGAAAGCTTCCCGGCTACCTGCCCGGGCTGCGAACGCATATCGAGGTGAGATTAACGGAGGCTTTCAAGGCCTCGGAACACAGATTTAGCTGGAATTACCTAGGATGACCTTTGGGTCATCACACAAGGGTACCAGTCTAGAACCCGAATAGAAACCTTACTTTGTTATATGTTGCATGCATCATGGTCAAACCTATCCAGGCTAACGTGTTGTCCACACAATAGCTTTTAAGATAGCCTTGTACAAAGTCCATTGGGTTTCCCTGGAACCCAAAAAGACGCCTTCACGTTCTATGCATTTATTTGGAGAAATAAATGCTTTGCTAATTATTGATGTTAAATAGTCGAGTCTGGCGGGGGTAAGGGCTTAATATTGTTTGTTCGCAAGAAACGAGGCACGAAGTCCCCAGACTCAGCATGATCTAAAATATGCCAAGAGGGACAAGCTTGGAGAAGGTGAACCAATTAGATAGGATTTTCTTTTCCGCTTTACCAATGTAATAAGGCCGATGGCCATTAGTGATTTTATTTCTTGTATTGTCTTTGGATTCGTCCATTTTTTACATCAATAAAATGAGGCATTTAGTATTTAAGTTCTCCAAATTAATTTGTCGCTAGGCCTACCTCGGGCACAAAGAGGTTCCCCAACTTAGGATGCGTTTTACATTTTCGCATTACGTGTTGAAATTACCGCAATATTCTATATAATCCTCACTGACTTGTTACCTTTTGTTTTTGTTTCTTTTTATTATTCCCCTCCCCAAAGGTTGGTTCATGCACTCTAGCATTTCAAGAGCTGGTATGTCCGAACAACAAGAGCCCGTCGAGCCTCGGGGTAGCAAGGCTAACAAAACAAACATTATTTACAGTTTATTTATTTAAAGCATTTCATTCCTTTTCGCATTTTTAATTTCTGCAAGAAAGAGCTCTTATGTTCAAACAATTACTCAATTTATCAAAGCATTTCCAATTTCCTTATAAATCTTACATTTACTTATATTCACTTGCTACTGTTTTCCTCCCGTTACTTTATTTTACACTGCATACTATTACTCATCTTGATGAACCGACGATTGTGACCTGCAACGAGGCAATGCAACAAATGGATTCCGAGTCAGACGAGGATGATATACCTGAGGATATTATTAAAGAAGTCGAGAACTTTGAGAATAGGCCTAAGTCTAACTTGGATGAGACTGAGGTCATCAACCTGGGAAACACAGAGAACGTCAAAGAAACACGCATCAACATTCATCTATCACCATCGGAAAAAGAAGAATATACGGAATTTTTAAGGGAATATGAGGACATATTCACTTGATCATATGATGACATGACTGGCCTCAGCACATCTATTGTGGCCCACAAGCTGCCAACCAATCCAACATGCCCACCGGTGAAGCAAAAGCTCAGAAAATTCAAGCCAGACATGAGTTTGAAAATCAAAGAAGAGGTCACCAAACAGATCAACGCCAGAGTTCTCCGGGTGGTCGAATATCCTACATGGTTAGCCAACATTGTGCCTGTACCAAAGAAAGACGGGAAGGTCAGAGTCTGCGTCGACTACCGGGATCTCAATCGGGCCAGTACGAAAAGCGACTTCCCCCTGCCAAATATACACATATTAATTGACAATTGTGCCAAGCACGAGCTGCAGTCCTTTGTGGATTGTTTTGCGAGTTACCATCAAATTTGGATGGATGAGAAAGATGCTGAGAAAACAACATTCATTACGCCATGGGGGGTGTATTTCTACAAAATGATGCCATTCGGTCTGAAGAATGCAGGGGCCACTTATATGAGAGCCATGACTACTATATTCCATGATATGATTCACAAGGAGATCGAGGTATATGTAGACGACGTCATCATCAAATCAAAGAAAGCTGCTGATCACATGGAAGATTTTAGAAAGTTCTTCAACAGGTTAAGGAAATACAATCTGAAGCTTAACCCTGCGAAGTGTGCATTCAGGGTTCCTGCTGGGAAGCTGCTAGGGTTCATTGTCAGTCGTCGAGGAATAGAGATAGATCCATCAAAGTTCAAAGCCATCCAAGAATTTCCACCACCAAAGAACAAAAAGGATGTTATGAGCTTCCTGGGACGGCTCAATTATATCAGCCGGTTCATAGCCCAGTCTACCGTCATTTGTGAGCCAATCTTCAAAATGCTGAGAAAGGATGCTGCAACTAAATGGACTGAGGATTGTCAAAAGGCCTTCAACAGAATCAAAGAGTACCTCTCAACACCACTAGTCTTGGTACCCCCAGAGCCGGGTAAACCCCTATTACTCTACTTGGCTGTATTAGACGGAGCTCTCGGTTGTGTTCTCGGGCAACATGATGAAACAGGAAGAAAGGAGCAAGCAATTTACTACCTCAGCAAGACGTTCACCCCGTATGAGGCCCGTATTCTCTATTAGAGCACACCTGTTGTGCTTTGACTTGGGTCGCACAGAAGCTGAGGCATTATTTCTGTGCCTACACAACATACCTCATATCCAGGATGGACCCACTAAAGTACATCTTTCAGAAACCTATGCCCACTGGCAAGCTGGCTAAATGGCAGATCCTATTAAGTGAGTTCGACATCATTTACGTAACTCAGAAGGCAGTCAAGGGACAAGCGTTAGCCGATCATCTTGCCGAGAATCCTGTGGACGGAGAATATGAACCTCTAAAAACGTATTTCCCCGATGAAGAGGTATCATTCGTAGGAGAGGACATTGCAGAATCCTACGACAGTTGGAGGATGTTCTTTGATGGGGCCGCAAAATTCAAAGGCGTGGGTATTGGAGCAGTCTTAATTTCAAAAACTGGTCAGCACTACCCGGTATCCGCCAAACTCAGGTTCCCCTGCACCAACAACATGGCTGAATATGAGGCCTGCATCTTTGGGCTCAATTTGGCCATCGACATGAATATTCAGGAATTATTAGTAATTGATGACTCAGACTTATTGATACACCAAGTCCAAGGAGAATGGGCGACCAAGAATTCCAAGATACTGCCATACCTAAATCGTGTGCAGGAATTGAGAAGGAAGTTCACAAAGATTGAATTTCGGCATGTTCCCAGAATCCAGAATGAATTCGCCGACGCACTGGCCACCCTGTCATCCATGATCCAGCATCCAGATAAGAATTTCATTGATCCTATCTCGATAGGGATTCACACTCAGCCGGCTTACTGTGCACACGTTGAAGAAGAAGCGGATGGAAAGCCTTGGTTTCATGACATTAAGAAATACTTGGCAGAGGGAGAGTATCCAGTACTTGCAAGCGCCACTCAAAAGCGCAATCTACGAAGGCTATAAAACAACTTCTTTCATAGTGGAGGAATCCTATACAGGAGGACTCCCGATCTGGGTTTGCTAAGATGTGTCGAAGCAAAGGAAGCCACAAAGCTGTTGGAGGAAATACATGCTGGTACATGCGGACCTCATATGAACGGGTTTGTTCTAGCAAAGAAGATTCTTCGGGCTGGTTATTTCTGGGTGACCATGGAAACAGACTGCATCCAGTACGTCTGCAAATGCCATCGATAAAGGTACCTCCCAGCGAGCTTAATGCAACAAGCTCACCCTGGCCGTTTGCCGCTTGGGGCATGGATGTTTTTGGACCAATCGAGCCTGCTGCCTCCAACGGACACAGGTTCATTCTGGTTGCCATTGACTATTTCACCAAATGGGTCGAAGCCTCATCCTACAAAGCAGTTACTAAGAAAGTGGTAGTCGACTTTGTCCGCGATCACATTGTTTGTCGGTTTGGAGTGCCAGAGTCAATCATCACCGATAATGGTTCCAATCTCAACAGTGATTTGATGAAAGTAATGTGTGAAACCTTCAAGATCAAGCACAAGAATTCTACAGCATACAGACCTCAAATGAACAGAGCCGTCGAGGCTGCCAACAAGAAAATAAGGACGATATTAAGAAAGATGATAGAAAAACACAAGCAATGGCGTGAGAAGTTATCATTCGTCCTGTTGGTGTATCGCACCACGGTTCGCACATCAACCGGGGCAACTCCTTACATGGTTGTATACGATACATAAGCCATCATTCCTGCTGAAGTTGAAATTCCATCCCTGAGAATTATACAAGAAGCTGAGCTCAGCGACGCAGAATGGGTAAGAAGCCGTTATGAGCAGTTGGCCCTCATAGACGGAAAGAGAATGAACACAGTTTGTCATGGTCAGCTATATCAGAACAGAATGACCAGAGCCTTCAACAAGAAAGTCAAACCAAGACGATTCACACCGGGGCAACCGATGTTAAAGAAAATCTTTCCTCATCAAGACGAAGCAAAAGGAAAATTCTCTCCTAATTGGCAAGGCCCGTACATGGTTCACCTAGTGCTAACAGGAGGAGCACTCATACTGGCGGAAATGGATGGAGAAGTTTGGCCTAAATCAATTCAGATGCAGTCAAGCGCTACTATGTGTAATTGTTATGCTTCTATCAATGCTGCAAAATCAACTATGCCTGACCGGATTCCCGTTTAAGAGGGGATACGTAGGCAGCCTTGTGGGTTCAGTCACATTCTAGTAAAATTTCATTTTCCCCACGAATGGAAACTGGGGCAGAATTTTGAGGAGGGACCTCAAAATTCCGAAGCAAGTTCAGCTGAGCACCGCACCAGTAACAGGTAGAAGTCTCCATCCATCAAACTGGGGCAAAGGTTGAGGAAGAACTCTCAAATCTCCACCGCAATGGAGGTTGCAATGTCTTGAACCGCGTCACGGTCGTCGGTTTATCCAAAGAAAACTATGCTTTCTATATATCATATCATATTTTATAAAATCACGCATATTATTTTTTTTCTCAAAAAGAAGTTTGTTTTAGCAACGCTACCCCTGCGGTACGAACAAAGTCATCATCATCATCAAGCAGGCAGGCCGGATCAAGCCAGTAGGGGATACGAACTAACCTTCCCCTTTACAAAACTCACGATTTTTCTTTGGACACAGGTATAAAGACGGCGAAAGCCCAAACTATCTTTTATCAAGACATTCTCAAACCCGTCCCGCATTGCCAACATTTACTATCACCGTAAGTAGCTCTGTATTCGCAACATCATATCGCCATAATTTATCATCAGCTAAGAACTCTTACTGTCGTTTTATCTTTCCACACTCGCATTATTGTATAAGGCTACCATTCTGCCTTCCGAGACTAAGCTCTGTCTCCATCTGCATGAGGTTAAGCTCTACCTCCATTTGCATAAGTCTATCATTCTGCCTTCCGAGACTAAGCAGTGTCTCCCTACATTTTTGCACTGCATAAGGCTACCTTTCTGCCTTTCGAGACTAAGCACTGTCTCCCCGCATTCTATTTCCTCTATTTTCATAAGGCTACCTTTCTGCCTTCTGAGACTATGCTCTGTCTCCATCTGTATGAGGTTAAGCTCTACCTCCATTTGCATAAGGCTACCATTCTACCTTCCGAGACTAAGCACTATCTCCTTGCATTCTATTTCCTCCATTTGCATAAGGCTACTCTTCTGCCTTCCGAGACTAAGAACTGTCTCCCACTGCACTTTACTCCTTGCATAAGGTTGTCATTCTGCCTTTCGAGGTTCTACGCTACCTCTGTCCGCATTTTACTTCATTACGCACAGTTCCTATCATTTTTCAGAATAATTACATTTCACAACGATATTTATCTACGCTTTCTTTCGGGCTAAGCTCTGCCCCGCTTTCCTTTTTGCAAATCGCAAGACTAAGCTCTGTCTTGTCAGCATCATACTATTGCATTCTTCATGGGCTGAAATATCGCCAACTTGTCCAAAGGCGTCATCGTTCAGAGGCACCATCTTCATGGCCCGAGAACATCACTTCATAGCCTTCAGATCTCTTATATCCAACTTGCATATCGTTATTCAAAAGCATCATGGTTCAAAGGCACCATCCTCATGGCCCGAGAATATCATTTCATAGCCTGCGAATCCCGCACCAAGCGATTCATGGCCCAGGACATCATGGTCTAAGGACATCATCCTAATTGTCCGAAGACAACATTCATAGTCCAACGGGAACTTGCATCATGTTTATGTTATGAAATTTACGTTCGTTCTTTATTTGCAGGTAACCCGGCCGAAACAGCCAACCAGGCAGGAGGGGACCGTTTCAATTCTTCGTGACAACCCCGAAATATCTTTGTATTCTTACCCCACCATGCACCTTGTGTTCGTTCTTGTAAAACATCGTCGGTATATTTCGCCGATGAACCTTGAACTACAGGCGGCCTGATTCCTGTAAAACCATGGATATGTAGGCAGCTCAGAAACCAGGGGGCAGCCGAATTCTATCCCGCAGCTTCATCTCAGGTCAAAATTGGCCATCATATCTTTACCCGACAACTCTTTCATCCTTCCCAAGTAAAGAGGGGCAGCTGTTGATACCCAATTTTCCTCAAAATTATTTTAGACTTGAATATAAGCTTTCAAAATCACTCTTTGTAATAATGAATAGTTTTCCTAATTTATACACAATTTTTATTTGAATTATTCCCTATTTATTTACTATTTTCATATTTTTATAATTCATAAATTACGCTCTAAATAAGTCTCAAAATATTTTTCAATTTGATATGTCATTTATAATCACCTTTTTACTTATTAAATTTCAATTATTTCGTAAATTTGCCAATTGAGTACTATTTAATTTCAATTACAATCATTTTTGCAATTATGGCCTAATTAGTCATTGTATACCTTTAAAATTTGAAATTCATGTTTCTTACATTTTTTATATTGTTTAAATATTTTAATTTTACTTATTTGTAACTCAATTTCATCTTTTTAATTTATTAAGTATTTTATTAATTTATTACCTATTTTCTATTGGGTATTTAATAACTAGCCTACCTTATTTAATACTAGCCACAATTGAACCCAATTACCCAACCCAGATTTCAATCAAACTACCCAGCCCAACTAAATCCTACCCGGCCCACCCCTATTTTAATCTGAGCCGTTGATCAAATATGATCAACGACCCAGATCAACCCATACCAAAAATATCATCTAACCTAACCCTCCCCCCACCGGTTCATTTCCTTCGCGACCTTTCTTCTCTCATCTCTCTATCTCCCTCAGTTACTCTCTAGAAGTCTCCCCTCCGATGGGTCTGTTCCCCTCTCCGGCCGGTTCTCTCACCGGCATCCATGGCTCCTCACTACCTCTTGGTCATCTATTCACCTCTCACTCGCTCAACACCAACTTGGGTCCATCAAGACGGGCCTGGAGCAGTCCGCTTGCCTCCGTTGAGCCTCTTGACACTTTCCGGCCAATCCCCGGCTATTTGAGTAAGTTTACATGTTTTCCGGTCTAATCTATGTCGTCTCTGAGGATTTTCCCTCTTTTACGGGTTTTCACGAAACCCTAACCATCTGCGTTTTTTATTTTCTTTCTTAATGTCTGCTTACATTCTTACATTATTATGATATTTTCCCATGATTTTCTCCGGAAAAACTTTTTCTTTTAGTGATTTCAACACTAGGGTTCTTAACCCTGTCTTTAAAATGATTTCTTCTTGGTTTTAGTTATCTGTATCATGTTTAAGTAATTATTTCGTGATTTATTGTTGTTCGAACTGCTATTGATGAAACCCTAATACTCTATCGATCTTTGTTATGTGTGTGCTCGTTTGTTCTTGTTCGATTCAGTGCTATAATTTCTAATCCTCCTGGTGTTCTATGAATATCTCTTATATTTATCAGTACTGTTGTTTAAATACTTATTTATTTCAACCATTTACCTCACTGATTATTTTAGTTGCTGATTTTATACTGATTTCTCGTGATATTTTCCTTAAATAACACAATTGTGCATTTTCCTTTTATAATGCTGTACAAATTTCGAATTCTTGTTATATCTATGTGATACTTTCCTTGTTTATTATTGAATCTCTATGATTTTCAAGCGTATCTCTTTGAACCTATTTTTATAATTTAAAATTGGTACACTGCCCTATTTTTATGTTAATACAGACTTTTTTAATTGCATGTAGTAAAATCAGTTTTACAATGATTCCTTTTCCTTATTTAACTTTGATTGTGTCCGTTTGAATTTTATTCCTTAATTAAGGGAGTCCATATCCCTAATTGATACTAATTGAACACTATTCCCATACTTGTGTTAAGCCATTATTCCTTGCCTTATTTGTTTACTCGTTTTCAGCATTATAAGTACTCCCTTCTCTTTTGCATAACGGACAGACTAACATTGGGCAGTCGAACATTTTCTCTATTCTCTATACTACTCTCTTGTGTTCTGCTTCTCTTGGCTCTCTCTCTTGTCTCTATCATTACTCTTTTTTGCTTACTATTAGCCGGCTGCTAAGCCAAGGCTAATACTGTGCTATTTGCTCTCTCTTCTGTTGCTCTTTACTTGCATCACTGGTATGTCCTAGTTAATATTATTGCACTCCAAACAATATGCTTCAATTTTTTGCTTAAGGTTCCTGCTCTTTCTTTTGTACTTCTATTTGTGGCTCTACTGCTTATCCTGTCACTAGTATATCTAATCCCTTATATGATCTCTCTTCTTCTTCTTGTTTAACTTAATCCTGTGTTGTTTTCTGTAGCTTATCATGTCCTATACTGTAGTTGTTCCCCATTCTTCCTATCTGCTTATCATCCCCTGTATGTTTGTGTAGCAGCTGTGTACTATTTGGTATCTCTATGGGTTGAATCTGTATCTAAACTTATTACATACTATCACCCTTATTAGTCCCCTGAACCCCTTTCCTTGTTTGTGATTGTTCCTTGGTATCCTACTGAGTTAAGACTCTCTGCTGTTTTAACATTAGTCTTTATGTGTTTTCCTGAAACTATGTGACTTCAAAACTTCTTTTCAAACTTAAAACTCCTTTTCAAAAGCACTTTCACAATTCCTAGACCCTTAGGTTCTACCCTCCTCAGTGTGAGCATCGCTTAGGGAACCACGAGTTCCCTCTGAACCTTGAGACACTGAGGTAGGGCACTCTACACTGCACTTGTGTAGTTGTCGATATTCCTGGGTGCTGGTATTGGCCAGGGCCCCCATTTAGGCCCTTTGGGAGCTTTGCCGTACCTAGGCTGGATAATGATGTGAAGTTGAAAGGGGTGAGGCTGGAAGATTGGACCTATGTGAAGGCTCCCTATAGAGTAACTTCTTGTTTTTTTTCAATTACTGTAATTCATTCGATATTTGGGCTATAATAACTTGTAAACAGACCGTTGGGGCTATATAGTGAAATGGGTGGGGGAATATGCATGTTTAGCTTCCGTAATGGGTAGAGAACATGTTCATAGGATTTATTTACCTATTTGTGCAATAGAACAACCTGTTTAGGACATGCACTGCATATCTAAGAAATGTTGTTTTTTAGGTCTTTCACTTTCAGCATGTCATTCATTCCTCTCATGACCCTGATCAATTAATAATGAACAAATAAACTGTCATTTTTCATATTCATGGAATTCTAGAAACAATATTATTAGGAACCCTTTGTGCATTAGATGTCCTGCTGCTAGGGCTATACTTGTTCGAGTTTCAACCGCTAAACCACTACTTAGCATGCTTAATCTAATAAATCGGGCCAATTCGTTTAAAACAAACTTTTCTGCAAACATGTTTAAAATCAGAGTTTGAGCATGTATGTCACCCTTAAAACAATTAGGCAAATGTTAAGACGCATAGGCACGCCTTAGGTTTAACACGTAATTGAATCAAATCTACCAGACCTCTATTAATCTGCCCCTTTGGAAAGTCATAAACTTTGATGTTCTTGCCCCTTTCCTGGAAATCTGTTCTGTTTATTTAACTCCCGTATTTCGTTTTAAAAACAACTCTTAAACAGTGCACTTTCTTGTTCCTCAATCACTGATTTCTGACTTCTGATCTAGCTTCAAACTGTTAAGTTTTAAATCTGTTGTATTCCTCCTAAAGTCTTTTCTGAACTATTTTATAAAAGCATTCTTACAAATTACTGAATCTTCAGTCCATTACTGGATTTTCGAATTTCAAATAACTAATGTACTTCTGCTCAATTTACTGCTTTCCAAAAGTATTCTGAGTAACTGTATGCTCCTGAGTTAAAAAATGCTTTTGATACCTGTATTCCTGCAATTAGTATTTTAAATACTTCGGTTTTAACTTGTTCAGATTTGAACTTAAACAACTGCTCTTTTACTAAAACTCCCTTGTCTTGAAACTTCCCTTTCTTAGACTTTAATTGTGTTTGAGACGTGCCAATCATATGTCTACTTGTGGAGGTATCTATGAGCCTTTATTTGTCCCTATGTGTCCTTTTATGTGTGAAGTCCTACTTGTATTGAACTGTCGCCTAGTATTTTATCCTTTACACCTAAGTCAGCCTAGTGCCCGCCTTGATAGGATTAGTGGTCCTAATCACCCTCCAAGACTTATAGGATGGGACGGGTAACGGCACGCAATAAGCATTCGTGACCAACACGCGCATTTTTTAACCTTTACGGGGTGGGAAGGGTAGAATACGGATATGATGACCGGTGCACTAATACCATGTGTAGCCGCCTCCCCGAGGTGTGACATACCGGGTATTGCATTGAAGTGATCCGTATTACTTTAAACTTCGGACACTTCTTTTTCAAAATGTTTATGTTATTCAAAACCTTTAAAGATTTTCATACTTGTTTTAAATCCCCTCATATGTGAACCTTATTTGTTACTTGCTTACCGTCCAAATTCACAAAACTTATTGGCTGGGACCCACAGTTGTGGATCCTGAGGGGTGCCTAACACCTTCCCCTTGGGATAATATCAAGCCCTTACCCGTTCTCTGGTAATGCAAACTAGTCTATGAGTTATCAACTCTAGGTGCCCTAACGCACCGTTAAACCGTTAGGTGGCGACTCTTCCTTTTCTTTTAAAGGAGTTGTCCATAATGTCTTAACCAGATCTTTCCGTACCTAACCCCTGCGATAGAAAAGGGGACGCAACAGGTAGCACGTCTCATACACAATTAAAGTCTTAAGAGGAGAGTTCGAAAACAGGAATTTTTAGTAAAACAGTAGATTGATTTGAAACCCGGATGAAGGCAGAAAATTTTGACTAAGGTTGAGGGATATAAAACAACAGTTTCAGGAATACAGTGTTTCAAACAACGTTAGGATTTAGGAATACCCAGCAATTTAGATAGCTTTCAGAAAAATCAATAAGTTGAGCGGGAGTGCTTTTATTTGAAATTTAATAATTCAAAAGAGAGTATAAGGATCCAGTAGTCGACATGACTTGATTAAATCAGTTTTAGAAAATAATAGTTTAGCAGGTATTCAGAAATAGAACATCTTTATATAATGAAGTAACTTTAAAGCTTAATGGTTTAAATAAGATAGAGGTTAGAATCTTGCCACCAATAATAAGAAGTAAGAAAGCGCACAATTTCAAAATTGTTATAAAAGCAACATAGGGGTTTAGTAAAAATAGAGTCGATCCCCGGAAAGCAGGATCAGAGTTTGGGAAATTTCGAAGAGGCAGACTACTCCCAGCATAGTTGATTCGATTTTAATTACGCATTAGGCCTAAAGTTTTCCTAGGCGTCGTATATATTGCCTAAAGGGTGAGCATGCATATTCAGATCTGATTTTAAGGGACATAAGTAATGATACATTTGCAGAAAACGTTTTGACCATATTTTAGTTAGGTTATTATGACTAAGCGTTCAAATTCTGACGAATAAAAGGTCCTAAGGGGCAGGATATCTAATGCACAAAGTGATATCTTAAAACATGGCTCCTATATGGCATGGTTATAAATGCATGAACAATACATTATAGCAGCTTTTATTACTCGATTATAGTTATTAGCTGTGAACAATAAGATGACATAAATATGCTGATATGAAGAAACTTAACAGGATTCAGGATGTATGTTGTGCATGTCCTAAGCAGGATAGCTAATGCACATATAGGGAAATAAATCCTAAAGTCATGTTTTCTACCCATCACTTAACTAAGCATGCATAACCCCCTCCCCATTTCACTATACAACCCCAATTATTTCTTTACAAATTATTACATGCCATATCTAATGAATTACAGTAATTGCAAAGGAAAACAAGAAGCTACTCTATAGGGAGCCTTCACACAGGCCCAATCTTCCAGCCTTACCCCTTTCAAGTTTCACAGCCTTACTCAACCTGGGTGCGACAAAGCTCCCAAAGGCCTTGGGGAAGACCCTAGCCAATACCAGCAACCAGCAATGCCAATGATTGACCAAGTGTAGTGTAGAATACCATGCCTCAGTGTGTCAAAGTTCAGAGGGAACTCAAGGTCCCTAAGCAATGCTCGCACTGAGGGGGGTGGAACCTAAAAGTCTAAGAATAGTGTGAAGTGCTTCATATCTTAAAAGAGTTGAGTTTGAAAGGGATTTTTGAAATCACATAGTTTCAGAGGATAACATAAAATCTTTTATGAAAACCAGTTTTGAAAAGAAACAGCAGCAGATAGTCATAACTCAGCAGAGTTCCAGAAAACAATCACAAACAGGGGACAAGGGGTTGGAGACAAATAAAGGTAGCAGTAATTCTGCACATAATTAGTCCTTAGAACAAAGTTACAGATTCATCACATATTATAGGTAGGGATACAAGTATGGGAATACACAAGCATTAGAAGTCAGACGATTGCTAAGAAAATAACATCAAAGGATGCTGGATATGCAAAGAGAAGAGAGTAACCACATAGTCAAGAGTTACATAAGACATAATGAACCACAAAGAACAGAACATGAGTCATGCTAATCTAGAAGAAGAAGAGAGATCATAGAAAAGGAGTAGACATGCTAGTTACATGGTAGGCAATAGAACCACAAGTAAAAGCATAAAGGACACAATAAGAACCTCAACCAAAAGTGAAACATATTGTTTAGCATGCTGTAATCTTAAACTAGAACATACCAGTGATGAGAGCAAAGAGCAAGCAGAAGAGAGCAAAGTGATAGCACAATATTAGCCTTGGCTTAACATCCGGCTAATAATAAGCAGGAGTAAAGAGCAGCAAATAGAGACAAGAGAACAAGAGAAAGAACACAAGATAGAGTAGTATAGAGAGAGTTTAGATTGATGTTCGACTGATGTTTGTTCAATGAAGGAGCAAGAGTACCTATAGTTTAAAATAGGTGATCACATAAGGTAAGAATAACAAATAAGAGAAGGCAGATTATATCAGTGAGAAAGAATACACGGTTACCTTGAATCGTGAGATTCAAAACTCTAAAAATGGTAAAGAACACATAGCATATAAGGTAAATAGAAGGATGTACCAAATTAAATAAAGAAAGGATCAGAGTAGCATGGTAATTAAGGAACTCATATCAATCAGTAGGCCATTAAGACAAGTAATTCCTTAAGTTAAGGGATTCAAATTCAAACAGTAAAACCAGTGACATATAAGGTAATAACAATCAGTATGTGATCAGTAATGAAGGAATCAGAGTTCACTAAGTATAAGGTAGTCAAGCTAGGTTCAAAATATTCTAACTAAGGAAGTGGACAGTAAGAATAAATCATCACATACGAATCAAGCAATTCGAATAAATGCTTAGGGTTTATAAAAGAAAATCTGTCAATCAACTCCCCTAAGTATTGAATCCACGGTCGATTACATAAGAGCCACAATCACATAAATAGACAGGAATGTTCTGGCATAGTAAACAAGCAGACTGAAAAAACGCTAGAAAAGATGCAAGTCTTAACAAACTAGGTAGTCACAAGCATAACCTAGGCTAGGAAACTTAGTAGAACATATTCAAGGTAAGGTAATCATAGAGATTTAGGCAAAGAGATACGAACATTCATGCTAGTACAGAACCATACATAGAAGTTTAGGGGTTTTAACACAAACGAGATTAAAGATAGTAACAGCCATAGAATCAGTCACAATATGCAAAGAATCGACTCAATACACAAAGAAAAGCTCGTCTTTAAACAAGCATACAAGATTCTGAGAAACCCTAATTTTAAAAGGGAAGTAAAACGTTTAAAAGCTGTTGAATCTCAAAGATTCAGTTGATAATAAAGTAGAACATAAAGAAATAGGTAGGAATCGTTAAGAAAACACGAGATTTAAGAGGTTTTAGGCAAAATATTAGGGTTTCAAGAGAACCCGGATAAAATCGGAGAACCTGCTGTAGAACTTAGAAATGGTGGTGGCTATGGCACCATTGCATCGAACCTCGCCGGAGACAGGCCGGAAACAACCCAAGCAGGAACTTCCATGGCCGTCTGGCATGGTTGAAGTCTTTAAAAGAGTTGGAGAGACGGGGCGTCATGGTGGCTGGTGATCAAAAGGGGAAAGGCTGGAGGTGGCCGAAGAGGCGGTGGAAGCCATCGGAGAAGATGAAGAGCCCAGAAGGCTCTAGAGAGATGAGGGAGCAAAATAGACGAGAAGAGAGAGAGAGTGTAGTCTTGGAAAATGAGAGANGGGGGGGTTGGTAGGGGTTTAATTATGGTAGGTGGATTTTGGACTGTTGATAAAAAATGATTAACGGCCAGGATTGGCTGATGAGTTGGGTCGGGCAGGTAATGGTTTGGGCCTGGATAGTGGGTTGGTGCAATTGGGCTGGGATTTGGGTTTAATTTTAGGCTAAGTTTTAAATAAGAGTGGCTAAATGTTAAATACCCAATAAAATAGGATGATTAATTAATAAAAGATAATTAATAATTGTATAAAAAATGAAATTAAGTTCGAATAAATCCAATTACAATAATTAGACAATATTAAAAATGTAAGAAACATAAAATTCGAATTTTAAAGGTATAAAAAGTCTAATAAGGCCATAATTGCAAAATAATTGTAATTGCAATTAAATAAGACTCAATTAGACAATTTATGAAATAATTGAATTTTAATAAATAAAAAGTGATTACAAATGACATACTGAATTGGAAAATATTTTGAGATTATTTAGAGCACAATTTATGAATTATTTAGATATAAAATATTAAATAAATAGGGAAATGATTCAGATAAAAATATGGAAAATTAGGAAAAATATTCATTATTGCAAAGAGTGATTTTGAAAGCTTATATACAGGTTTGAAAATATTTTGAGGAAACATTGGGTATCAACAGTTGCCCCTCTTTACCCGGGAAGGATGAAAGAGTTGTCAGGTAAAGATATGATGGCCAATTTTGACCAGGATGAAACTGTGGGATAGAATTTAGCCGCACCCTGGCTTCTGAGATGCTTACATATCCCTGGTTTTATAGGAATCAGGACGTATGTAGTTCCGGAATAATCGACGAAATATACCGATGACGTCTCGCAAGAACGGACTCAAGGTGCGAAGTGGGGTAAAGTAGGAAGATCTTACAGGGTTGTGTCGAAGAACTGGAACGGTCCGCTCTTGCTTGGTTGGCTGTTCCGGCCGGGTTACTTGCAAATAAAGAACAAGCGTATATTGTGCATAATATAAACATGATGCAAGTTCCCGTCGGACTATGAATGCTGTATTCGGACATTTAGGATGATGTCCTTAGACATGATGTCCTGGGCCATGAATCGCTTGGCGCGGGATTCGCAGGCCATGAAATGATGTTCTCGGGCCATGAGGATGGTGCCTATGAATGATGATTCCTTTGAATAATGATATGCAAGTTGAAAAAGAGATCCACAGGCTATGAAATGATGTTCTCGGGCCATGAGGATGATGCCTCCGAACGATGACGCCTTTGGACAAGTTGGCGACATTTCAGCCCATGAAGGATGTAGTAATATGATGTTGGCAAGACAGAGCTTAGTCTTGCGATTTGCGAAAAGAAAGAGGGCAGAGCTTAGCCCGAAAGAAGGCGTAAATAAATAAGGTGACTGCTTTGAAAAGGTAGAAAGGAGCTTAGTGTAGTGCAATAAGATGCGGAGAGAGGTAGCGTAGAACCTCGGAAGGCAGAATAGGTAGCCTTATGCAATGCAGGAAATAAAATGCGGGGGGAGGTAGCGCTTATGTCACGACCCAAATTGGAGGGTCATGACTAGTACCCGGGCCATATTTGCCGAGCACCAACGTACATTTTATCTAAAAAAATTTTTAATCTTTAAGGGCCGACGAGATTAATATAAGTGGTAGATATGGATTATCACCAAACAATAACAGATAATAGAATGAACATGGATAACATGGGATAACAAGACTGCCAAGAAACTACATATAAGTTAGGGGCTACCACACTTCCATGAAAGACTATACAACATAAATCATCCGACAAGGCATACCAAACCATACATAAGCTGACACCTGTCTATGAGCCTCTAAACGAGCATAAGTAATGCAACATAGTCGGAACAGGGCCCCGATATACCCATAATATCTATAACAAAAATGCATACCAAGACCACGACAAGTCCGGAGAAGGGAGCTCGCCTATAACCGCTGAACTGGAAATCCTACTGTGGTGGGGGAACTCCGTCTACCTGTTTATCGGGACCTGCAGCACGACATGCAGCGTCCACAAATAAAAAGGACGTCAGTACGAATAATG
>MDKH01109854.1:0-13427 GCA_005239495.1 Nicotiana undulata | reverse complement strand
TTTTGGGACATGTTGGTATAATTGGTTAAGGTCCCGAGGGCCTCGGGTGGATTTCGGAAGGTTAACGGAATGAATTTCAGACAAAAATAAGAAGGAAAAATTGCAGAAAATTTCTGCTGCATTTTTTTGACAGCAAATTGTGCGTCGAAGAGCTAACTTTAGAAACATATATATAATAATATATAAGGAATCTAAATATATTCAAAACATGAAAGTTGTAGATCTTGAAGTCTAGTTTTCAGAACATTACCATTTGTCATTTGGAGTTTCGTGCTAAAGGTTATGACCGATTGAAGATGGCTGGTGGGGCAGTTTAGCCAGAATTTTCTGATGCGTGGAGCCGACGTTAGAAGCTCATATCTCGTAATATATAAAGAGTTATATGGTGTACAACCTGTCAAATTAAAGATCTTCTAGTCTAGTGTCTAAATCTTCAAACCGTTTGTTATTTGAATATTTTTACAAGAAGTTATGGGTATTTTAACAGAAGGTATTCAACAAGAGAAACTTTTAATAGGATGTACAACCTGTACAGCACAAGTGCAAAGTACAACTCGATGAAGGAGGGGCAAATTCTTTAAACACGAATTTTGGCCATTTCTTTCATTTGGCGTGGATGATTTTGGAGAGCATTTCAAGGGGGATTTCATCAAGCATCAAAGGTAAGTTGTTTCTATTTATTTCCAAGTTAAATACAAGATTTATTACATAGATTTGATATGAGAAATTGGGGAAAATGTGGGGAAATTGCAAGGAAACCTAAAATTGATAAAATTTGATTTTAGCCACGAATTGAGCATGAATATTGGAGTAAATTTTGTGATTGAACTAGTAAAGCCTCGGGTAGAGATTATCTTCAAGAAATTTCAGAATCCGGGCACGTGGGCCTGAGGGCATTTTGGTCAATTCACTGAGCAGAGTTGGAAAATTATATAATCTGAATTTTTAGCAAATATTAGAGTATATTTTCATTTCGTTTGTCGTTGTTTGGTTAGTTTGGGGGCGTTGTGCATCCATTGGAGTCGTCGGAAGGGCTTGGAAGCTGGTTATGGAACTTCGGAGCGATGTGAGTCTCCTTTCCAACCTTGTAAGGGGGAAATGTCCCCATAGGTTCCTTATTGCTATGTATACATGTTGTGGGGGCCACGTACGTACCAAGTGACGAGAGTTCGTACGTGGCGACTATATTGCTATGTCGGGTAGCTTTAGGACTCACAAGCATGCCTCTATGTGCCCTATTTGTACCTTTGTATGTGTTATGAGTTGTCATTACTGCTGAGGTGATATGGAAAAGTGAAACATTGTGATTTAAATCCCAGTTAACTATCTGTGGTATTGGCACAGTCCTGTTGAGTTCATTGTTGAGTTGGTACACATATGTACTTATATATACGAACTTGTTATCGAGTCAGCACACGAGTCGCAGGTATGATGCGCGGCCGTGGGTTAGCTTATTATTATCGAGTCAGCACACGAGTCGCATGTATGATGCGCGATCGTAGGTCAGCTTATCATTATCGAGTCACCACACGAGTCGTAGGTATGATGCGCGGTCGTGGGTTAGCTTATTATTATCGAGTCAGCACACGAGTCGCAGGTATGATGCGCGATCGTGGGTCAACTTATCATTATCGAGTCAGCACATGAGTCGCAGGTACGATGCGCGATCGTGGGTTAGCTTATTATTATCGAGTCAGCACGCGAGTCGCAGGTATGATTCGCGATCGTGGGTTAGCTTATGACCTCAGTTCTTATGACCACCCGTACGACTCTGGCCGGTTGTCTTGTCCTGGTATGTGTATGATCACTTAAGTTCTGAGTCACTTATAACTGGATTGTCAGGTATTGGTTAAGAGGTGATTTTGGTACTTTGTTGTTCATTTTTCAGTTATTATCTGGATTATGTTATTTGCTATGTACTTGTTGTTACTGTCTCACATGCCTATTGCTTTAGCCATATCTCGTCATATATTATATTGCTGGACCTTAGTGAGTATCTAGTTGACCTCTCGTCACTACTCCTTCGAGTTTAGACAGGATACTCACTGGGTACATATATGTATATGTACTCATACTACACTTTCTGTGCATTTTGTTGCACAGGTACCTTTATAGTACAGTGATCGATTTGGGTACTTATACGTGCTGCATTCATCCAGAGGCGTTCCACAGCTGCCAGAGCCTCCCTTCTGTGTACTTACATTTTATATTTATTGCCTTTGTCCAATTTGTTTTTTTGGACAAGTGTTGTATAATTGTATAAATTCTTAGAAATTGCTCATGGACTTGTGTCACCGGGTTCTGGGGATGTCTTGGTATTTCTTTTTTTTGTATTAAGTTGGTTTCTTGCCGTATTTGAATTACGAAATTTATTTATTTAATAATGAAAATGCAAGAAGAGGCTTCGATTCTAAAATGTTAAATAGGAAAATGTTCCAACTGATTAAGGGGTCGACTTGCCTGACAGTGGTGTCCGGCGCCATCACAACCCATAGGTTTTGGGTCGTGACAACAGCTTCAGCAAATCCAAGGACCAAAGCAAGTTCATGCTATGGAAGGGTTCAATCTTTTGGTCAACAAGCGAAGACAACGTGGCAATCAAATACAAAGAAACAATGATCAAAGTGAGCAAGTATTATTGGATACAACAATGATGATTCATATGATGAAAAAATGAGGATGTGATATGCAAACAATTTCCAAGGACAAAGGAACAATGATTCTAACCAACATTGGATATCTCAAGGGAACAGCCAAAATTGGAACAATCCAGGGCAAGAAAATTAGAATAACAATAACAACTCTAGCAACTGGGGGAACAACAATCAACAATGGGGAGGCAACAACAACAATGGAATGCGAACAATAATAGCAATTGGGGTGGAAACAGTAATCGGGGGTCGGGCTTTCAAAGGCCCCCGATGTACCAACAACCTAACAATCTACCCTCTATCAATCCCAAGGTCAAAGTTCATCAAGCAATGATATGGGCCGGATCGAGCATATGTTTAAACAAATGATGGAGCGGAATGCGGATTCGGATGCTCAAATTGCCTCCCACACTACCTCCATCCGCAATATTGAGGTCCAAATGAGACAAATATCCCAAGCTTTGAACACTCTCCCTAAGAGGGCACTACCTAGTAACACGGTGGTGAAACCAAAGGGTGGGAACAACAACAACAACACTGGGCATGCAATGGCGGTGACCACAAGGAGTGGTCGAGGTGGTGAGGCTAGTTCTTCCAAAAAAAAGAGGGTTGTTAGTGATGATGATGATATGCAACAAGATGAGGTTCCTATTAAGGTTGAACAAGTGATTGAAGAGCCGATAAATGGTGAAGTGAGGATTGACATCAATGATAATGAGGGGGAAACACAAAATGATATTGGATTGTGAAGTCGATGAGGGGGAAACACAAAATGATATTCGATGAGACTTTAAATGGCGGATAGAACTATGAAGCAACCCCTGGGTATCATTGATGATGTTTTAGTGCGGGTCGACAAATTCATCTTGCCTGCAGATTTTGTGATATTGGATTGTGAAGTCGACTTTGAGGTGCCGATTATCTTGGGAAGACCTTTCCTCGCAACGGGGAAGGCCTTGGTAGACGTGGAGGCCGATGAGCTCACCTTCCGGGTGGGCGATGAAAAGGTCATTTTCCATGTATGCAAATCAATGCGGCAACCAAATAGTACGGAGGTGTGCTCTTTTGTGGATCTAGTAACCGAAGTGATAATTGATGATGCAAGCTTAATGATCAACGTGGAAGATCCCAAGGAGGTGGTCTTATTGAACCATAAGGATGTTGTGATGGATGGCTTGGTTGAGTGTACTAATGCATTGCAAGGCATTGGTTCATATGCTTATGGACCCCGCAAGCTATCTTTGGATTTGGAAAATCAAAAGACTCCGCCGACAAAGCCCTCAATCGAGGAGCCACCAACCTTGGAGTTGAAGCCTCTTCCACCACACCTCAGGTATGAATTTTTGGGCCCTGCTTGTACTTTACCTGTTATACTTTCTGCTTGTCTAACCCAAGTGCAGATAGACTCGACCCTCAAAGTGCTCCAAAGGAGAAATAAAGCAATTGGATGGACTCTAGCAGATATTCGAGGCATAAGCCCCGCCTTTTGCATGCACAAAATCATTCTTGAAGATGATGCAAAACCTTCCGTAGAACATCAACGGAGGTTGAACGAGGCGATGCAAGAGGTGGTCAAAAAGGAGATAATCAAGTGGCTCGATACTGGAGTTATTTATCCAATCTCTGATAGTGCTTGGACTTCGCCAGTGCAATATGTTCCGAAGAAGGGTGGTATGACAGTGGTGAAAAATTATAAGAACGAGCTCATTTCCACTTGGACCGTGACTGGCTGGAGGGTTTGTATGGATTATAGGAAGCTGAACAAGGTGACCCGAAAGGATCACTTTCCTTTTCTATTTTTGGACCAGATGCTTGATAGAATTGCTGGGCGTGCCTTTTATTGTTTCTTGGATGGGTATTTAGGATACAATCAGATACCTATAGCCCCAGAAGATCAGGAGAAAACAACCTTCACCTGCCCGTACGAGACATTTGCTTTTTCAAGGATGCCATTCGGTTTGTGCAATGCATCTGCCACATTCCAGCGGTGCATAATGGAAATTACGGATATGGTGGAGGACTTCTTGGAAGTCTTCATGGACGACTTCAGTGTGGTCGGGGACTCATTTGAGGAGTATTTGCAAAATCTTGATAAAGTTCTCGCCCGGTGCAAAGAAACTAACCTTGTCTTGAATTGGGAGAAATACCATTTCATGGTCGAGGTGGTCATTGTCCTCGGCCATAAAATCTCATAAGATGGCATTGAAGTGGATAAAGCTAAGATCGAAGTTATCTCCAAGTTGCTGATGAGTGGTGATTTTACCACTCATTTTAGCCTTTTCTCATTAGATTTTGTATTGTTAAATGATAATTTGAGGTCGTTGTTAGTGTATAATTGCTCAATTTTCAGGGAAATGATGCTATGAAGGTTGGTGTTGAATTGGACTGAAAGTTGAACAAAAAGCGGTGAAAATGTGCATAAAGGCTTCAGTGATTCCGCACCTGCGGATTTTAGGACGCAAGAGCGACCTCGCGCCTGCGAGGAATTGTCGCCCCTGCGAAGATGGCTCAGCCACACAAAACTCGCACCTGCGGTGTTTTTACGCACCTGCGGAACCGCAGGTGCGACCAAATGTCCGCAATTGCGATGGAATTCAAACCAGCTTAATTTCGCACCTGCGATGGAATTCACGCACCTGCGGAACCGCAGGTGCGACCAAACATCCGCCCCTGCGGAAAAGTGACACAACTCAGATCCCGCACCTGCGGGAAATATTCCGCCCCTGCGGAATCGCACCTGCGATAAATCTTCCGCAGGTGCGGTAGTCGGGAATCAGATGTGGACAAAGGTGTAAAATCACATTTTCTAACTTCAACTTTTATATACTCAACCTAGCAGCCATACATCTGGACAATCTAGGGCTTTTTGGCAAGAACATAATATTGGGGATATATTTTGAGCTTTGTAAATATATTTTGAGTAGAGGATAACAAGTATTGATTTGTGGGTTTGCACACACACTTGGGATTTGTGGATTTCGACATTGTGGTGAAGTTTTCTTTACCCATTTGTGTTTATTTCTTCATTTCCTTGCTTTGTATTGTATATCTAAGTGTGTAGTATTTTTCCAACACTTGAATATGGTTTATGGAAATATTCATGTTTAAAGTGTGGATTAAATACCTTGTTGTGCTTATGTATTGAATGATTTTATTATATTTATGAAGGGGTGTTTGTTATTTTAATTATTCTTGTTCTTTAATGTTTCCAAAGGGATTAGCTAACCCTAGGACTCTCCCATTAACTCCGAATTAGTTTTGGAAAAGATTAGTCGGGGTTGGGAAAGATTAATTAATAAGAACTTGATACTTTAACCCTCATTTTATAGATTCTACCTAGGGATAGGATTGAACTACTTGTAGCCAAACTCGGAAGTGCTTAATCTCCTAATTGGGTTAGGGATAATTCAATTAGGAAGTCGTGTTAGTCTTTGGGAAAAGCTAATTAAGAAATGTTATCCATGGCTAATTAACATTACCCACTCATATTTGTAAAATCGTGAAATACATTGGATCGTTACTCGAGTGTAATACCCGAAGCATCGATACTTGTTGCCCTCGATCATTTTAATTGCTTTCTAGGATAGTTTATAGTTTCGCATTTAGTTATAAACAATCATCAAAAACCCAAAATCATATTTGTTTGGCACTGCACGATAGGTGATAATTCTCTAGCATTCCTAACGCCCTCATATTGTTCTCTGTGGGATTCGACCCCAACCTTGTTGGGTTACTATATTTGACAACGATCGCTTACATTCTTTTAAGGTGTAAATTGAGCGTATCAGTTGCCTCTTCCGACTTCCGCCAAGGGAGTCCGAGGTTTCCTTGGGCATGCGGGATTTTACCGGAGGTTCATTAAAGATTTTTCAAAAGTGATAAATCCCCTATGCAAGTTATTGGATAAGTACGCCAAGTTTGAGTTCAATGAGGAAGGTATGAAAGCCTTTGAGTTGTTGAAGTATAAGTTAACTACCACTCCGATAATCACCGCACCAAATTGGAGCTCTCTCTTTGAGATCATGTGTGACTCAAGTGACATGACGGTGGGAGCGGTCTTGGGCCAACGGGTGAACACAACTTTTCATCTCGTATACTATGCTAGCAAAACCATGAACGATGCCCAAGTTAACTATACCGTCACGGAAAAGGAATTGTTGGCTATTGTATTTGCAATGGAAAAATTTAGGCCCTACCTCATGGGAGACAAGGTGATTGTTCACACTGATCACGCGGCGCCCCGATACTTGATGACGAAGAAGGATTCCAAAGCTAGGCTTATGAGGTGGGTCTTGTTGCTCCGGGGATTTGATCTTGAAATTGTTGATAGAAAGGGGAGAGAAAATCAAGTTGTCGATCACTTGTCCCGGTTAGAGGAGCAAGGAAGTCCAAAAGATGGCCTAGAGATCAATGATGCCTTTCCGGATGAGCAGCTCCTTTCGGTCTCCATGCATGACATGCCTTAGTTTAAGGACATCGCCAACTTTCTTGTTACCAGTGTTGTCCCATGTGAGCTCTCTTCTAACCAAAGGAAGAAGCTTAGACGGGACAACTTGGATTACTATTGGGATGAGCCGTACTTGTTTAAAATTTGCAATGATGGAGTGATTCGCCGGTGTGTCCCCGAGGAAGAACAAATGACCATTCTTGATATTTTTGCCATTCCTCGCCCTACGGTGGTCATCACGGTGGGGAAAGGACAACTTCTAAAGTTCTGAGTTATGGGTTTTATTGGCCAACTTTGTATAAAGATGTGATTGAATTGGTGAAGAGATGCGACGAGTGTCAAAGAGCGGGTGGCATATCAAAGAAGGATGAAATGCCATTCACAACGATCTTAGAAGTTGATATATTTGATGTGTGGCGCATAGACTTCATGGGCCCGTTTGTCAGTTCGTGTGGTAATACCTACATTCTTGTGGCAGTGGATTATGTCTCAAAGTGTGTCGAGGTCGTGGCTTTTCCCAACAATGAAGCCCGGACTGTAGTTGTTTTTCTCAAGAAGAACATTTTCACACGGTTTGGGACACCTGGAGCAATCATAAGTGACAGGGGATCTCGTTTTTGTAATAGGGATTTTGATACGTTGCTTGCAAAGCATGGGGTAAATCACAATGTGTCCACTCCTTACCATCCTCAAGCTAGTGGTCAAGTTGAAGTTTCAAATCAGGAAATCAAGAACATCTTGTCCAAGACTATGAACGCCAATAGGACTGATTGGTAAAGAAAGCTTGATGATGCACTATGGACATATAGGACTGCATTCAAGACCCCGATCGGTATGTCCCCGTACCGGTTGGTGTATGATAAAGAATGCCACTTGTCAGTTGAGCTGGAGAACAAGGCATTATGGACCTTGAAGAAGTTGAATTTGGATTGAGACACTGCTGCAAATCTTCGTGTTGATCATCTCAATGAGCTTGACGAGTTTAGGTTTCATGCTTACTCAAGCTCTTCATTGTATAAGAAGAAAATGAAGTATTTGCATGACAAGTATGCCAAGAACCGGGAATTCAAAGTGGGTGATTTGGTATTACTATTCAACTCCCGGCTACGACTCTTTCCAGGCAAGCTCAAATCAAAATGGAGTGGTCCATTCGAGGTGGTGTTGGTCACACCTTTTGGTGACCTTGCTCTAAAGAACAAGAATGGTGAAATTTTTTGTGTGAGTGGGCACCGTGTCAAACACTACTTGGGGAAGTTTGAGGATAGCTACGTGGTGGCTTTGTTGAAGTTCAATTGATCATGGTAACCTGCGTCGTGCCGCGACGTTAAATCATGCGCTTCTTGGGAGGCAAACCAAGTGTTTTTTCTTTCTTCTTTTTAGATTAGATTTTCTTAAACTAACCTGTTTGTGAGATTTGTATAGGATTTGGTGGAGATAGTGCAGGAACAGATTCTGGAAAATGGGCTAAGTTGTACAAAACCGCTGCCGCGGTCAACGATTTCAATTGCGCTGGAGCGGAATGGGTCCGCGGACTGGTGGAACCCCAAAATCATGCTCTCTGAAGTTTGAGTCCGCTACAGCGTCCAGAATTCCACTGATAGCGGTCTGCTTCCGCTGCAGCGGACAAAATTCCACGGACAACGAAAATGTTCAAGGACAATCTCTTCTAAATGCAAAAAGCGCGGTCAGCGGTATAATTTCGCTACCGCGCTTGGTAAGTCGGTGGGGCCCCCAGGTTTAAGCATAAATATAGTAGGCCCTCATTCTTTTACCCTTTTCGCACTTTTACATCTCAGAGCCCCTGTTTACTGTTCATATCACCTCACTGTGCATCTAAGCTCCAATATTCTAACAAGTTAGCATCCTACATAGAATCTAACACTAGTATGTTCAATTTCTTAATTCTAGTTGTAGATTATCATCTTTTTGCTTGTTTTCTCTTAATTTGCTCTTATATGGGGTATTATAGACCTAATTCTTGAGCATGTTTCACCAAGGGAATATAATTAATGGGTAGTGACTTGTTGTTGCCTAATAGGATCTAGGGTGATCAATTTTGAGCAATTAATGACTAATTTTGTAAAATGGTTAAACCCTAGTTCTTGAAAAAAAAGCTGTTAGTGCGCCTCTTATTTGAATTCCGCTGCATCGGACCAAAAAACTGCGGTAAGCGGAATGTTCAGGAACTAGATTTTTGAGTGAACAATTTCGCTGCAGCGGCCAAAATTCTACTGACATCGGTTGGCCTTCCCCTGCAGCGGTCACTTTTCCGCTAATAACGGATTTGAGATTCAAAGAATGGAAACATGTATTTTCCGGCCGCGTTTGTTTTTCCGCTGCAGCGATGAGACTTCCACAGTCGCGCTCATTTTTCCGTGGTCAGCGGTTTGCAACTTCAGAGTGTGGTTTCTCTGATCCCCCACCATTTCGCTGACAGCGGTGACCATTCTGCAGCAGTGATTACTTTTTCGCTGACAGCGGATTTGTCTGTGTGCAACTGCTTTGATTCTTTGCAACATATATCTCTATGCTTTTATGGGGTACTTGTATACCATGTTCTAATGATCTTCATTGACATGTTTGCAGGAAATGGTTCGTTCACGAGGTGTCTCAGACAAACAACCCGGAAGGGGAGATTCTTCTAGGGGTCGTGGTAAGGGAAAACAACTGGAAACACCCTTGGGCCCGCGAAAGATTATAGGTAACAATGCAACACTCCGAAGGCCAACTCTCGACCCATCAGAGTCCAGTGAATATGTCCCCTCACGGGAGGTTTCGGAAGGGGACAATGTATGCACCCCGAGTAGAGGCTCAATCTCAACCTAGGCGTCTTGTCAACGAGCCTACCATATCCGGCTCCTCAGATAGCCTGGGTTTATCTAGTGACTCTTCACCTCCTCAGGACACCGATGCAGCAATTCCATGCACCACACCTGCCTCAATTAATCTTGATAGTTTTGATGATACCCCAGATGATGGCAGGGGTGGTGACACACAAGCACAGGCAGGAGGGCTACTCAGGACCCCGAATCCAACAGTGTGGCAGGATCGGTTTGTCTCTGAACCAGCTTATCACAAGTTCAGGGAGTGGTGGATTCAGTGGTCACTTGTTTTGGAGAGGCCATTCATTGAGAGGGACCTTCTAACCCACAACCCGAATGTCAAGAGGCAATTCAACGAAAGGGTGGGGTGGAAATTCTTCACCAACGGGGTTCAAGAGGGCAATGAATTTGTGGTAAAAGAGTTTTACGCCAATGTTGCTCGCATAAAAACGGCACATAGCCACATACCTTACCCAAGTTCGGAACAAGAAAATCATTTTCAATGGCGATGCACTCAATGAGTATGCGTGTTTCAACAATGAAGATGAGACCCTCTACATGGAAGGTGGATTTGGGTGATGCAGCTCGCCCGTGGTTGGCTTCCAGTATTGCTATCCCTGGGACTACTCCAGCATGGTTGACACCAGGGGCTACTATCTTTAGGAACACGCTCAGTTTTGAGGCTAAGGGCTGGGCAACATTTGTGTGTAGCAGGATTGACCCCACTTTGCACGACAATGACATGCCTCTTTCACGGGCTCTTATTGTGGGGGCAATTATGGCTGGCTTCCGGATCAACATCGGGAATATCATGGTGAGGGTTATTACCAGGATAGTCCAGAAGAATGAGAGCTCTTATCCTTTCCCCAACTTCCTCACTATGTACTTTCAGGACATGGGAGTTGAGGGAAGGGACTTTGATGTAACGGTAAAACCAAAGTCGGCATTCTATTGGTACAGATTGAAAGGCCCAGACAACCCCAAGGCCAAGAGAAAAGCCACCACTTCTACTGTTGTTGAGCCTTCTATTGCTGCAGAGGGGTCCTCTGTTGCTGCCATCCCGGAGCCTTCCTTTGGTCCTTCTATTGTCATTCCTGTATTAGTTCTCACCTCTTCCACATACCCTCAGACTGCTCTGAGGATGTCTCAGTCATTATCAGGTATCAACAACTGGTTGCAGGTAGTTTCTTCGAAGCTGACCGATTTATCCACTACCGTTGCAGCCCAGTCAACCCCAACACAGATTCAGTTGCCTCCAACATTGGAGGAGACCTTGAGGAGCTTGGTTGTTAACCAGAAGAAGATATTGGAGACCCTGGACACACATGGGAAGGAGATCCATTCCTTGGGGAAGGCTGTGAAGAAAATGAAGAAAAGTCAGGATGAGCTGAAAAAGAGTCAGGTGGAGATGCAGAAGACTCAGGCTGAGCTGAAGAAGGAGGTAACCAAGCTCACAGCAGCGGGGGACATCCCCCTTGATCTATTGATAGGAGAGCCTGCCCCTGCAGATCAGGAAACACAGGTTCCAGAGCAGGAGGTTACCTCAGGCCCAGTGCGGAGAGGAGTCATTCCCCGGACTGATGACATGGAGATCCGGCTCAAGGATCCAACGGGAGAGGCATTTTCCCAACCACAGGACCATGCTCTAGTGATTGCCACTGATCCTTCTCCACAACTGACCCGACCCCCATGCAGACTGGGGCACCCTAGGGAGTTCTCTCTTACTCTCTCACCCTTTCCCTATTCTATATTTTTGCATCTAGCATCGAGGGAAATGCTAATCTTTATTTGGGGGGAGGGGGGTGGCCTCTATTGGTGATGTGATGATTCAGACATTCAGATATTTTGGTTTGTAATAACTCATAATACTGCTTTTCTTTTCTTTATTTGCATTTCCGCACTTTTGGTTTGTTTATCTTTGGTATGTATACATAAAGTTTCCGTTCTCATGTATATGTTCATTCCCCTTTTGATGTATATTCGTCTTAATCCCCTATTGTACATATTCATTTTTACTTTCCGTATTTCTATTTTATAACTTCTTTATTATTTTCCTTTATAGTTTAGCTTCTTATTTCTTTTACTAGCTTCTTTTTGAATTTATAGCTTCTTCTTTACTTTTTCGTTATCAATAAGCCCTTGGTTTTCTTAAGGCCACAGTTCTTTCCAAGGGTATAAATTGTGTGAACAGGGTGTCTCTTCCCTATGATGGACGGTGTGACGACCTTCTTAAGGGATTGAGTTCGTTTTCGTTTGTTTTTATTTTTCCTTTATTTTGGTAGTAATGAATAAGTGTGACTCGAGTAAGCTTCACTTGGCACCAGCATATTTACCTTTGACCTCATGGTTAGAGACAAATTGTTGACGAGTCTAGCTCTAAGTGTGACCCGTAGAGTCTTGAGTTGGCTAAAACTGTCATCAAGTGGTGTTTGTAGTCATATGTGAGTTTTCAATCTAAACCAAGGTTGTTGTGGGCCCTCGACTCTATGCTCTTTAACGATCCTATGTCTTGAGAGGTGAGATTTGAATTTCATATCCCAAGTGTCGTGCCAGAAAGTCTAGAACTTGCCCCAAGTGTTTTTCTAGGCGAAATTTTAAGTTAGCTCGACTTGTGAAGTGATTATAGGCTCTCCTTGATTCCCTTTTGAAATTAAAGACTTCCATAGCCTACCATGATAGTATCCTTAGTCAACCCCTTTTGAGCCTAAGCCTATTTGTTCAAAAACCACATTACAAACCTTCATTAGTTCTATAATGACCCTCTCTTGGCACCCATTCTTTTCTTGAGCACTCATGATAAACAATAGTCAAAATCATAAGTTTGGGGGAGAGACGAGGAAATTCAAAGTGATGAAAGGAATTGTCGAAAAAGGAAAGGCCAATGAAAGGTTGAAAAGCCACAAAAAAATATAAGTCAAAAAGAAAAGTAAAGGTTGAAAGGACTCAATGAAACAAAGTTGAAAAGGCTTGGAATGATGAAAAAAGGAGAAAAATGAGCTTCAAGTAAAATAAAGAGCGATAATGAGTCTCTCTAAGTTCCCCAAGGAAGAGAAAATGACTCAAAGAGTCAAGAAAAACATGAGCCAAAGTGTGAAAATGGAGTGCTTAAGAAAAGATGTTCTATCATAGTTCATCATGCCCGAATTTGATCCAAAAAGCCTTTATTACATCCCGTTAAATCCCTATAGGATCTCAAGTTGAGTGAGCTTACATTAGTTGTGATTTACACGAGGGGAAAGCCTATGGTTCTTAGAGCCGGACTTGTGGCATTCTTTTGTGAGTGAAGAGCGCACTTCTTGATACCCCGGTTTTGAGCGTACATTCTATATGGTGAGATGAGCTCATGGATAGTATAGGAGAAAGAGTCTGGGATCCACATCGACTTAGGTGAGAGAGCGAAGCTCTTTGATGAAATGAGTCAACTCTTGAAGCTTTGGTGTCACATTTGTCACGACCCAACCGATGGGCCGTGACGGGCACCCGGTACCTTACCCAACCGAGTACCAA
>ML268462.1:5446-66659 GCA_005239495.1 Nicotiana undulata | reverse complement strand
TATGTTTTCCTTGTAATGCTTCATATGATTTATTGTAACGCCATATGTACTATGAAATTATGTTTTGCATCATGTTATTCTTCTGAGGTTTTATTGAAATGAATATATATGGGATCGGGCCGTACGCCACGGCAGTGTTGAGAAATTATGAAATATATGGGATCAGGTCGTACGCCACGGCGGAATTGAAAATAAATTGTGAAATATATGGGAGCAGGCCGTACGCCACGGAAGAATTGAAAAGAAATTGTGAAATATATGGGAGCGGGCCATACGCCACGGCAGAATTGAAAAGAATTGTGAAATATATGGGAGCGGGCCGTACGCCAAAGCGGAATTGAAAAGAATTGTGAAATATATGGGAGCGGGCCGTACGCCACGGCGGAATTGAAACGAATTGTGAAATATATGGGATCGGGTCGTACGACACGACAGTGTTGAAAGTAATTGAATATATATGGAATAGGGTCGTACGCCACGGCAGTGTTGAAAAGATATTGAAATGAATATGGGATCGGGTCGTACGCCACGGCGGATCTAAGAATTTGTGATTATTGTTTTGTTCGGTGGTCTTACTCTTGAAAGTGCTTTATTGTTTAGTTCAACAATTGTTTGGATTTTTCTGCTTTGATATAAATATACTTGTTGCTTATTTCCCTAACATGCCTACTGTATTTCGTCTTATTCCATCATATGTTATCACTGCTAGACCTTAGTGAGTACCGAGTTGACCTCTCGTCACTACTTTTTCGAGTTTAGGCGGGATACTCACTGAGTACATATTTATTTAATATGTACTCATGCTGCACTTTCTTTTCTTTTCTGTACTTGACTGTACAGGTCCAGAGGCTGGTACGTCTGATTATCAGGCCGGTGCTAGATATTGATAGTGTGGTCATACTTCACGGTGAGCTGCTTTCCCGGTGACTTCCTAGCAGCACCCTGGAGTTCTTTTGTTATATTCTCTGTCCAATTCATTCAGACTGAGACTCTGTATATATTGTAGTCATTGTATATTCAGTAGTTTCCCCTGACACTCGTGACACTAGTTCCTGGCACACACGCGTAGTGTATATGTATATCTTTTGGGTTCGGGTTGTACAGGCATGTGTATGTTTTATTTCGGCTTTGTATCTACTATGACTTTACCTTCACTCAAGGCTAGTATCATGTTAGTTGTTATAAACTGGTAATCTTTGACTTGTTTAATTAGATGGGAAGGGTATCACTTAGTGTAAATTGTGTTGGCTTGCCTAACCCCGTTGTTGGGCGCCATCACGACCCGGATTAGGATTCTGGGTCGTGACATTAAACTTCACAGCTCATATAAATCAACTCTGTTGCTTTCAACTATTCCCTTCTTATGCAATACAGGAGTAGTTATAAATTCTTCTGGGATATGGACTAGTCCAACATGTACCGACTGAGCTAGAACCTCTGCGTCTAGATCCATTTGAGACTATATAAAAGGTGCTGATGTTCGAGCTTTAGACTGAGCTCTGCTTCTGTCTTTCCCCTAATCGTAACTGTCATTGGGGCTTCATCTCTTGTCCGGTTGAAAAAGCTTAGCGTGTTGCCGAGATTTGTGAGAGGACAAGAATAGACAAGTTCAATCATCAATGGTAGAGTAAATTCGCACGATAGAGCAGAAAGAAAAATAGAGTTGTTTCCTAACTCAATAGCCTCCGAGAGATAAGTACAGACGTCTCCGTACCGATCCTTCAGAGTCTACTAAGCTTGTTCGTGAATTGTGAGACCTAATCAACTTAGTGCTCTGATACCAACTTGTCACGACTCAAATTCCCAACCTTAGGGATCGTGATGGCGCCTAACACCGTACTTGCTAGGCAAGCCAATGTTAGAATTTGAGTAGCTAACTTCCTTTTGATTTTTTTCTTAAACATCAATAAATAAATCTAAAGTAAACTTAATTTAAATAATTTCCAAAGATAAAATAATAAACAATTGAATAAAAACGAACCACGAACTAATTATATAAATAACTCTAAGACTACCCAGGGTCTGGTGTCACAATTCACGAACTACTAAAGAATACTACAAATAATGGGCTGAAAGAAATAGTGTAACTATTCTGAATATAATAAAACAGTTTTATAAAAATAGGAGAAGACTCTCGGGATCTGCGAACGCTGGAAGATATACCTCGTGTCTCCGAATAAATGAATAGTCGCTCTAAATATCTCTATTGTTGATCGATACCTGGATTTGCACAAAAGAGTGCAGAGTGTAGTATTAGTACAACCTACCCCATGTACTGAGTAAGTGTCGAGCCTAACCTCGACGAAGTAGTGACGAGGCTATGGCGGGGCATTAACAACATATAACATGTGACAATAATATGTACTATAACGCAATAAAATAATTCTACACGAACAAGAAAAATATAACTGAGACAATAAATATAAAGCAAGAAGGAAATCTAAACAAATAATTAAGTACTGCAACAATAATGAAATAGCTCAGACGCCTTTTCCAGGCCTCAGCTATAACAAACTCTCAAATAATTTCCAAGTTTCAAAACTTTAACTTTAAATAAATCTAGTGCCAAAATATGAAAAATAGTAATATAAAATGGTAGTTTTCAAATCTTTGTTTTTCTTTGAAAATCATTAAAAATATAATTGTCCTCCCTTATTGCTCCTTGTTGCGGCGTGCAACCCGATCCCACCAATTTTGTTAATTCATCAAAAACTTTCATTGTTCAGGCCAAGCCTTTCACAATACTTTTAGTTCAACAAATTTCAAACAGAAAACAGTGTAGCACGTAAGCTTCAACCAATATCATTTCACAATAAAATCAACCAGAATATATGTAAACACCGTAACACTGTCAACCCAGCTCAGTCTCTATGTACCATGATAAAATCAAAAGAATAACCAACACTTTAATACACTTGCCACAACCATTGGCAACAATCAATTGAAAACAAACATCCACGTAAACCACAACAATCATAATACAGTTAAACTGCATTCCTCATCACTCCATCAATATTATCAAAAATGGAACCAACAGGAACGTATATATATGTATATATATATATATATATTGTAAAAATAATGTCAAATCGCTCAACCGTTTTGTACCACAAGAAATCCAGCTAAAACAACCAATAATCTTTCCAAAATAACCACAACAATATCTAACAATAAAATAACAAGACAAAGTAGTCATAGAAACAATAATGGACATAGAACAATTAAGACAAGAATCAATTAAGTTGGACACGAGAAAAGGATCATGCTAAACAGGCAAATTGGGTGGTGCATAGATACTCGCAACCTCACCTATACACCACGCCCATGCATTTCACTTAGCAAATAAGTGGGGATTCCTATTCCCTCAAGTCAAAGTTAGACCAAACACTTACCTGAATTTCGCAGGCCACTCACAGCTCAATTATAGCTTTTCCTTTAGAATCTTGCTCTAACTTGCTCGAAGCTAATCATAATTAACTCAATATCATTAATTAAGACTAAAGGAACTAACTTTATTGAATAATATAATTTTGTTTAAGTTTTCTAAAAATAAAGTGAAAACCCGACCCCCGGGCCCGCTTGGTCTATACTCGGGGTTCAAACCAAATTAAGTTTACCCATTCACCCACGAACCCAAATATATAATTAGTTTCGAAATCCAACCTCAATTCGAGGTAAAGATTCGATTTTTATAAAATTCCCTAATTCTACCCAAACCCTCAATCTTTAGCATGAAAATTCTTAGTTTTTGATTTAAAAGTGATTAAAAACAATGGGTAATTGAAAGAGCAAAGTTTAGAATTGATTACCTATGACTTGGGGATGATAATTGTTGAAGAAAATCATTCTTAGGGCTGTAAACTTTGAAAATAAGGTGAAGAAGAAGGTCGACTCGTTTTTAATATATTTTCTTCCAGCTATTCTACCTCGTTTCTCATGCCAAACGATCCCAAAATTTGGTTTTTATGTGTCCAACGGATTCCTTGTGAAATTCTAGTCAAGTTAGGCTTTTGAATCACTCAATTGGACATTATAATGAATGAGATATGTATGTTTTAATATTTGCTAATAGTGAAGTTTATTAATACGCTGTCAGAGGCAATTTTGTAATTAACCTGAAAAATGGCAACCATAGTAAAATGCCCATAAAACCCTCATACGATGTCCAAAACACGTCAAACGAACTCCTTTTTTCACCAAATTTCACAGGCAAGGCCTAAATATCATAACAAATCTGTACCGGACTACGGAACCAAAATACGGGTCTGATATCAATGATTTAAAACATTAATTCTTTTCTTTATTTCATAAATATTCCAGCAAAATATTTTCTTTCAAAAATTGATTTCTAAGGCTTGGGACCTCGGAATACATTTCCGGGCATACGCCCCGGTCCCATATTTTACTGCAGACCTCCCGGGGTCGTCGAAACACAGATTCGGGTCCGTTTACTCAAAATGTTGACTCAAGTCAACTAAAATCAAATTTTTAAATCTAAAAATTATTATTTCTTATATTTTCACATAAAAGCTTTCTGATTTCACGTCCGGGTTGCGCACGAAAATCGAGGTAGTTAAAATTAATTTTTTTATGGCTAATAAGTCTAGAACGGAGTCTAAATTCATAAAATGGCCAATTGGGTCATCACACATAGCCTCTGAGAGATAAGTACAGACGTCTCCGTACCGATCCTTCAGACTCTACCAAGTTTGTTCTTGAAATGTGAGACCTAGGCAACCTAGTGCTCTGATACCAACTTGTCACGACCCAAATTCCCAACCTTTGGAATCGTGATGGTGCCTAACACCACACTTTCTAGGAAAGCCAATGTTAGAGTTCGATTAACTATTTACCTTTGATTATCTATTTAAACATAATAAATAATTATAAAATAAACTTAAGCTACTGACTTTCAATGAATAATTCCAAACGTAAAATAATAAACACTTAATAAACTAAGCCACGAACTAATTATATAAGTAACTCTAGAACTACCCCAGGGTCTGGTATCACAATTTACGAACTACTAAAGAATACTACAAATAATGGGCTAAAGGAAATAGTGTAATTGTTCTGAATATAATAAAACAATTTTATAAAAATAGGAGAAGACTCTCGGGATCTGCGAACGCTAGAAGATATACCTCGTGTCTCCAAATAAATGAATAGCCGCTCTAAATATCTCTATTATTGATCGATACCTGGATCTGCACAAAAGAGTGCAGAGTGTAGTATCAGTACAACCGACCCCATGTGATGACCCAAAAGGTCATCCTAAATAATTCCAGCTAAATCTGTGTTCCGAGGCCTCGAAATCCTCCGTTAATATCACCTCGATATGCGTGCGCAGCCCGGGCATGTAGCCGGGAAGCTTCTCTATGAAAACTTGATAAAAATGGAATTTTGAATGGAATAATTGAATAAAGTTTACTTTGGTCAACATTTTGGGTAAACGGATCCGGACCCGTTATTTGACAGTCCCGGAGGGTCTGTAGGAAAATATGGGACTTGGGAGTATGCCCGGAATCAAATTTTGAGGTCCCAAGCCCGAGAAATGAATTTTTAAAGAAAATTATTTTTTGAAAATAATAAAGGATTTTGGAAATGAATAATTATCTGAAAACCGTGTTACCGGGCTTGTATTATGGTTTCGGAGCCCGAAACAGGTTTATTATATGTTATGTGACTTATCTGTGAAATTTGATGTAAAACGCACTTGAAATGACGTGTTTCGGATCAAAATTGGAGGAATTAGACTTTATGAAGTTTATAAGAAAATCTATGAGTTTTGAGGTTTAATTCCATGTTTTTGGTGATATTTTGATGATTTGAAAGCTTGACTAAGTCCGTAGGATGTTTTGGGAGTGGTGTGTATTTTTGGTTTTGAGACCCGAGGGCTCGGGTGAGTTTCGGGTAGTTAGCGGGGTGAAAAATCTGGTGTTTTGAAGTCAGATTTGGTGTCTGGTGTTTTCTTCTCTACGATCGCACCCTTGAATCTGCGATCGCATAGGCTTATCCTGAGGGACCCAACTGTTGTTCTCTGCGATCGCATGATTGCCTCCGCGATCGCAGACTTATGCCCAGATGCCTTCCGCGATCGCATCTCTCACTCTTGCGTTCGCATAGAGTGAGGGTAGTCTGGGTAGGGGGCTGGGTAAGTATTCAGTGCGGTCGTGATCCCTTTCCGCGATCGCAAAGAGTGAATCTCCCAAAGCTCTGCGATCGCATGACTTCCTCTGCGAACGCGTAGAGTCGTCCAGTCCCTTCTCTGCGATCGCAACCCCTTCTCCGCGATCGCAGAGGGCAAATTCGTCCAGTCGTCTTTAAATCAAAAACAGAACACTTATTACGGGATTTCACCCAAAAACTCATAACCCTCTTCTTCTCCAGCCTCCATTGAAGCCCCAAGCCAATTCTTCCTCCATAGCCTCGTGGGTAAGTATTTTCTACATCGTCTTCTTCCATTTTCCATCATTAATCACTAGAATCTAGGCCTAAAAACATGGAAACTAAGTAGAAATTAGGGGTTTTGGGTAGAGTTAGGTTTTTGGGAATTTTGGGTAATTCAACCTCAATTTGGGGTCGAATATTAAAACAAATTATATATTCTAACTCGTGGGGTTATAGGTGAGCGGGTTTTGGTCCGAGCCTCGTGTTTGGACCAAGCGGGCCCAGGGTCGAATTTTGGTAATTTGAAAGAATGCTAGAAATTGAGTATATAGGCTATGGGATTGTATTATTGAGTCTTTATTGATATTATTGAATTAACTATGCCTAGATATCGTTGTTTCGGAGTCGGATTATAAAGGAAAGACGGTCTTAGAGGGTTGATTGCTATACTTTGGACCGAGGTAAGTGTCTTGCCTAACTTTGGTGAGGGAATAGGTATTATTTGCTATGTGCTAAGTGATTATCATGTTCATTGCATAGGTGAGGTGACGAGTACCTATGCAATGTGTGTCAAGCATGCCCGTGAGTCTATTTTGATAGAAATTGCAGTATTTCTTCCATGTTTAGCATATTATGAGATTGTCTTTACTTGGTAATTTATTCTGGATTGAAAGTACTGGCTGTTGAGTTTGATAAGTGTTGATACGAATGATAATCCAAGTGTAGAGTATGCGTTTGAGGCGATTGGTTATAGCTGAGACCCTTGTCGGGCATTTGTTGAGTTATTAAATTTATGTTTTCCCCTTGCCAGGTTTTTGAACTGTTAATTTCCACTATGTTGTACTCATTGCCATCTTATCTGTTATTGTTTGGTGAGGAAGAGTGTAAAAGCATGAAGGGTGATTCCGTGCCATGATATTTGATTACATTGCATAGTGAGGAAGAGTGTAAAGCACGAAGGGTGATGACGTGCCATGATTCATATTGATTATAAGCACGAAGGTAAATGTCGTGCCATGACTTTATTGATTATAAGCACGAAGGTTAATGCCGTGACATGATACATTGTACATTGCATTGTGAGGAAGAGTGTAAAGCACTAAGGGTGATGCCGTGCCATGATATTTGATTACATTTCATTGTGAGGAAGAGAGTAAAAGCACGAAGCGTGATGTCGTGCCATTGGTTACATTTCTGGTACTTGTACTTGTTTCGTTGGCCATTGTGTTAGATTTCCTCCCTTGTTTACTTCTATCTGTCAATTTGACTGCTTCATTTCACTTGTTTCCACTGCTCCCGTATCCCTTACTTGTATGTTTATCTCCTGCCTTGTATTATCCCTGTTACCTGCTGTAGAATAGGACAGTTTATCGTTATTGTCAATTCTAGCCTCGTNGGATTCCTCATTGTCTTACTTTCTCTCCTAGTTCCAAGACAATTATATATTTCCTTTCAGACTCTGTATTTAGCACTCAATTTAGATAGTTCGTGAGGTTGTGACACCCCGTTTTTGGGATGTGGCGATGTTATTGTCTTTACCTTTTCATTATGCGCTTTGAAATATTATTACTTTTCTGCTGTAAAACTTTTGAAGTGATTTGGGATGTTTCAGTAAAGGTTGAAAGTTCATGATTCGGGATATTCCAGTAAAGGTTTGAAGGTTAATGGCTTCAAATACTGTTACGTTGTTTATAGATGTCAAAAATATTGTGTACGTTGGCTTGTCTAGTGGGTTCAACGTTAGACGCAGTCACGGTCTGAAAGGTGGGATTTTGGGTCGTGACACCCCATGTACTAAGTAAGTGCCGAGCCTAACCTCGACGAAGTAGTGACGAGGCTATGGCGGGGCATTAACAACATATAACATGTGACAATAATGTATACAATAACGCAACAAAACAATTCTACACGAACAAGAAAAATATAATTGAGACAATAAATATAAAGCAAGAAGGAAATCTAAACAAATAATTAAGTACTGCAACAACAATGAAATAACTCAGCCGCCTTTTCCAGGCCTCAGCTATAACAACCTCTTAAATTATTTCCATGTTTCCAAACTTTAACTTTAAATAAAAGTAGTGCCAAAATATGAAAAATAGTAATATAAAATGGTAGTTTTTAAATCTTGATTTTTCTTTGAAAATTATTAAAAATATAAATGTCCTCCCTTATTGCTCCTTGTTGCGGCGTGCAACCCGATCCCACCAGACATTTTATATCAATTTATTCACCCGTATCACAATCAATTATATACCCTTATCACAACCCCCTATCACATCCCCCTTATAACCGCCTTTTAAGTCAAAGCCTTTCACAATATTTATGTCTCGATAAATTGTAAACAGAACAAGTTTCACTTTAAAATAATAGTAAAGGCAGAGTATGACATAATGACAATAAAATAATGAGTGTTCCAGCCTTTATTTTATAAACAATAAAACATGCATATTCTCCCTTATCATTGTCTTGTTGTGGAGTGCAACCTAATCCCACCTATTCACAATATCACAATCAATAACCCTTATCGCAGCCCCTTTATCACAACCTCCTTATCACACCAGTTTTATTTATTCATCAAAAACTTTCACAGTTCAGGCCAAGCCTTTCACAACACTTTTATTTCAACAAATTTCAAACAGAAAACAGTATAGCTCGTAAGATTTAACCAATATCATTTCACAATAAAACCAACCAGAATATATGTAAACACCATAACGCTGTTAACCCAGCTTAGTCTTTATGTACCGTGATAAAATCAAGAGAACAGCCAACACTTTTAATACACTTGCCACAATAATTGGCAACAATCAATTGAAATCAAACAACCACGTAAACCTCAACAATCATAAAACAGTTAAACTGCATTCCTCATCACTCCCTCAATATTATCAAAAATGGAACCAACAGGAACATATATATATATATATATATGTTCCTGTTGGTTCCATTTTTGATAATATTGAGGGAGTGATGAGGAATGCAGTTTAACTGTTTTATGATTGTTGAGGTTTACGTGGTTGTTTGATTTCAATTGATTGTTGCCAATTATTGTGGCAAGTGTATTANATATATATATATATATATATATATATATATATTCGTAAAAATAATGTCAAATCGCTCAACCGTTTTGTACCACAAGAAATCCAGCTAAAACAACCAATAATCTTTACAAAATTACCACAACAATATCTAACAATAAAATAACAAGACCAAGTAGTCATAGAAACAATAATGGACATAGAACAATTAAGACAAGAATCAATTAAGTTGGACACGAGAAAAGGATCATGCTTAACAAGCAAATTGGGTGGTGCATAGATACTCGCCACCTCACCTATACACCACACCCATGCATTTCACTTAGCAAACAAGTGGGGATTCTTATTCCCTCAAGTCAAAGTTAGACCAAACACTTACCCCAATTTCGTAGGTCACTCACTGCTCAATTACTGCTTTTCCTTTAGAATTTTGCTCTAACTTGCTTGAATCTAATCATAATTAACTTAATATCATTAATTAAGGCTAAAGGAATTGACTTTATTGAAAATTATAATTTTTCCTAAGTTTTCTCAAAAAAAGTGAAAACCCGACCCCGGACCCGCTTGGTCTAAACTCGGGTTTCGGATCAAATTACGTTTACCCATTCACCCATTCACCCAAATATACAATTAGTTTCCAAATCCGACCTCAATTCGAGGTAAAGATTTCCCTAATTCTACTCAAACCCTCAATTTTTACCATGAAAATATTTAGTTTAGAATTGAAAAACAATGAGTAATTGAAAGAGTAAAATTTATAATTGATTACCTATGAGTTGGGGATGATATTTGGTGAAGGAATTCGTTCCTAGGGTTGTGGGGTTCGAAAATTTGAAGAAGAAGAAGTCTGCTCGTTTTATATATATTTTTCTACCAGCTGTTCTGCCTCGTTTCTCGAGTCAAACGATCCTGAAACTCGAGTTTTATATCTCCCATGGATTCCTTGTGAAATTTTAATCAAGTTAGGCTTTTGAATCACTCAATTGGACCTTATAATAAAGAAGATATGTAGGTTTTAATATTTGCAAATAGTGCAGATTTTTAATACGTCGTCAGTGGCAGTTTCGTAATTAATCTGAATAATCTAACAACCTTAGTAAAATGCCCATAAAATCCTCATACGATGTCCAAATTCGATGATGTTTTTTCTACGGGTCCGTAATTACGATACGGATCTAATACTTCATTCAAAACAGAAATTGAAGCTCATTTGCTCAATATGATACCATTTAGGCTTGAAGAAACGACGTCGAAGCACAAGAAAGAACGAGCGCAACACAACCCAAACCTATTTGAAACTCACCCGAGCCCTCGGGACTCCTAACCAAATATGCATGCAAGTCTAAAAGCATCATACGGAGTTGTTTGTGCGATCAAATTATGAAAATAATATGTAAAACTATGGATTAAACCTCAAAACTCATTATTTTTCTCAAGAACACTTAAAGTTCACTATTTATCAACCGGACGTTCGGATCACGTCAAATAAATTCCGATTCTCACAAAATTTCACAGATAAGGATTAAATATCATAACAAACATGTATCGAGCTTCGGACCATGGTACGGGCCCTATACCAACGGTTTCAAACGTTAATTCATTTCTTTATTTCATTATTAATTCAGCAAAACAATTTCTTTAAAAAATTGATTTCTAAGGCTTGGGACCTTGGAATTCATTTTTGGGCATACGCCCGAGTCCCATACCTCCTGGGATCGTCGAAACACAGATCCAGATCCGTTTACTCAAAATATTGACCAAAAGTCAACTATAATCAGATTTTAACTCTAGAAATTACTTTTTCTCATATTTTAACATAAATACTTTCCGGTTTCACGCCCGAAATGCGCATGCAAATCGAGCTATTTAAAATTAGTCTTTTTATGGCTAATAAGCCTAGAATTGGGTCTAAATTCTTAAAATGACCCTTTGGGTCATCACACCTCCTCAACACTGACTAGCCTTTTAAGCGAAAAACGCTTCTGTTTGTTCTTGTTCAATTCTTTCAGGTTGAGGTACTTCTCAGACGAGTTCGTTTCATTCACCTCTCCCGTGATTTCCTTTCCCTTGTACGTCACCACTGTTTTATTGTAGTTGCAGGGGACGACAGTGGTATCCTTCATGGGATTATGTGGTGCGCTGCTGATAACCACGGGCTCATTCAGCCTGGGTGAAATTATCGACCCCCGTGCCACATAAGTCTCCTTTGGTACGTACATATTCGGTACATTCAGTATAGCCTTGTTTTTCTCCAAACTTTTGGGGGGACTCAACACAAACTGTTCTTTTCTGGGGGCCCTGGGAACATAGAGAACGACATCTTTAGGAGGTCCTGCCCTTGTCTTGGTTTCCACAGCTTTTCCTGTGGTCTGAGGAGTGAAGTTGCTTTTCTTTTCATCTCTAACTTGCTTTGGTGCCGCTTTGAGCTTCATTTCTATGTCAGCAATGGAAATGATAGCTTTCAGAGCTGGGTTGAACTCTTGGTCCTTGCAGATCATTCCGATAACTGGCCTATTGTTGTGAGGCGGCAATGGGTTATTGGTCACATTGGGGGCCTCTTTATCCCTCAGTACCACCCGCTTTTGTTCTATTAAATTTTCAACCGCCTTCTTGAGGGTCCAACAATCCTCAGTGTCGTGCCCCTCTTCCCCTGAATGATAAGCGCATCTGGTACCGGGTCGGTAGAAGGGGGATTCTGGGTTTTTCCTGTTTGGGGGTACAGGTTGTAACTGTAACGACCCGGCCAGTCGTTCCGTAGAAATTTCATTATTATTCTTGTTTTTTCCTTGTCATAGGTTGGTTATACTGTTTATGATGTTTTAGAGTCGGTTGGCTCGGAATCGGAATGGTTGTAGTGAGAATTGAGACACTTAGTCTCTAAAAATAGCTTATAGTTGGAAAGGTCAACTGAGAGTTGACTTATTGGTAAACGACCTTGGAATGCGGATTTTATGGTATGGATAGCTTCGTTAGGTGATTTGGGACTTAGGAGTGTGTTCAGAATATTTTGTGATGTCCGGTGTAGAATTAGGCTTGAATTGGCGAAAGTTAGTTTTTGGCGATTTCCGATCGGTAGTGAAAAATAGGCTATCGGGGTCGTAATGGAATTTCGGAAGTTGAAACAGGTTCGTAATGTCATTTTGGATATGTCTGCAAAATTTCAGGTCAATCGGATGTGTTTTGGATAGTTACGGCATCGATGGTGGAATTTAGAAATTTCAAAGTTCTTAGGCTTGAATTTGATGTGATTTTGGTGTTTTGATGTTATTTTTGGTGTTCCAAGAGTGCAACTAAGTTTGAATAATCATTTATGATGTGTTGGTAAATTTGGTTGGGGTCGCAAGGGGCTCGGGATTGATTTCGGGTGGTTAACGGGCATTTTTAACCTTAGAAGAACTGTTGTTTTTGCTGGTGTGTTGCAGGTAGGATTTTCCTCTATGCGATCGTGGGGTGTCATATGCGATCGCATAGGTCAGTTGGTGAGGCCTAGGAAAGTGTTCTGTGCGATCCCAGGTGAAGAGGTGCGATCTTGGAGTAGAGGGAGAGAAGGCAGTGCGATCGCGTGAAGGAAGGTGCGACCGCACTGTGTTGGGCACGTGGGCTGGCCAAGGAAGAAATGGGAAGTGCAATCGCGTGCAATGTGGTGCGATCGCGTGAGGGAGTCAGGAAGGCACTGTGCAAACGTGCCTTGGTGCGTGCGAGCGCACAGGGTGTGATGACCCAAAGGGGTCACCTTATGTAAAGTTAATATTGAATGTGTTCCGAGGCCCTGAAAGCCTCCGTTAATCTCACCTCGTTGTGCGCGCGCAGCCCGGGCGCGTAGCCGGGAAGCCTTATGAGAAAACTTGATTAAGAATTGAATTTATGATAATTAATTGAATAAAGTAGACTTTGGTCAACATTTTTGGTAAACGGACCCGGACCAGTGATCTGATGGTCCCGGAAAGTCCGTAGGAAATTATGGGACTTGGGCGAATGCCCGGAATCGAATTCCGAGGACCCAAGTCCGAGAAATGAATTTTTAAAGAAAATTGTTTTATGAAAATATTAAAGGCTTATGAAAATGAACCTTAATGTGAAACTTGTGCTGTCGAGCCCATATTATGGTTTGAGAGCCCAGAACAGGTTCAATATGTGTTATTTAAGTTATCTGTGAAATTTGGTAAGAAACTGACTTGATTTGATGGGTTTCGGATCAAAATGAGAAAATTGGAGTTAATGAAGTTTTGAGGATTTTCATATAATTTGAAATTTGGCTTGAAATGTGATTTTGAGTTCCCGAGGTCCGAATGAAATTTCGAGACCGGGGACAGTTCTGTTATGTCATTCATGACTTGTTTGCAAAATTTGAAATCATTCCGAGTAGTATAGACCGGTGCGGTGCATTGAAGTTAATTCTAGAATTTCAAGTTCTTAAGTTTTGATTCAATTTGGTTTTGGGATTGAATTCTAAGTTCTGTTGTTGTTTTTCAGGTTCCGAGAGTTTGAGCGAGTCCGTATCACGAATACAGACTTGCCGGTGCTTTTGGACGGGGTCCCGAGGGGCTCGGGTGAGTTTTGGACCCCCGGGAGCTAAGTTAGAAAAACCAGAAATTTCTGCTATTTGGTTTCCTTCTCTGCGATCGCAGAAGGTGGGTTGCGATCGCGGAGAAGGATTTTGCTGGGTTGTTGATTGTTCTCTGCAATCGCAGCCTCCCCTTTGCGATCGCAGAGGTCTGGGTTCCACTCCTTCGCGATCGCAGCCTTTTCTCGCGATCGCATTGAGTCGCATCTGGGCCGAGTGAGTTTGTTCTTCGCGATCGCAGGACCTCTGCCGCGATCGCAGAGGTATGGCCAGTTGGACTTCGCGATCGCAGGACCTCTTCCGCGATCACAGAGGTCTGGCCAGTTGGCCTTCGCGATCGCAGGGCCTTTGTCGCGATCGCAGTTAAGGAATCCCTGGGCAGTGTTGTTAAATACGAGACTTAGCATATTTCCTCCATTTTCATCTTCCTCCTCAAGTTGTTAGAGAGCTCTTCAAGGGACCTTCCACCATTGTTATTGAGGTAAGTAAATTCCATAGTTTTACTAGTTTCAAACATTAATTCCTAGTTAAATTCACTACTAAATTATCTAAAATCATAGAATTAGGTAGTAATTTTAGGGTTCTTGAGGATTTTGTGATTTTCCATTTTAGGCCATGAATTCAAGTAGAAATCACACCTTAATGATCCTTAGGCTATGGGTGAGTGATCCCTTCGAGAATTTTCGGAATTTGATCATGCGGGACCGGGGTTGGAATTTGGGAATTCTTCAAGAATAGCGATTTTATTGAATAGCTAAGATAACTTCCCACATTGTGCATGCATTGATTCAATTGTACCCCCTTTTACTAGTTGCGAGTCCTCGGGTGTAGAGTTCGGAGTTTCGGGCGCAATTGTGGTCCGAGGGGTAGATTCGACACGAGGTGAGTCTCCTTTCTAACCTTGTAAGAGGGAATTGTCCCCATAGGTGATGTATATGCTATGTGTAAATTGTTTAGGGGCTACGTAAGTGCCAAGTCCGTACGTAGCGGCTATTATTGTCATGTCCAGTTAGTTAGGCCCACATCATGCCTTTTATGCTTTCTCGTAATGCCTTATATGCTTTCCTCATAATGTTTGATATATTTTCCTTGTAATGCTTTATATAATTTATTGTGACGCCATATGTACTATGAGATTATGTTTTGTATAGTGTTGTTCCTCTGAGGCTTTATGAAAAATTGTTGAATGGTAAGGAATTTGTTATGGAAAGTAAGTATTGTAAGATACTGGGATCGGGCCGTACGCCACGGCAGTGTTGAGAAATTATGAAATATATGGGATCGGGCCGTACGCCACGGCAGTGTTGAGAAATTGTGAAATATATGGGATCGGGCCGTACGCCACGACACTGTTGAGGAATATTTGAAATATATGGGATCGGGTCGTACCCCACGGCAGCGTTGAGGAATAATTGTGATATACACATGGGATCGGGTCGTACGCCACGGCAAGTTTAGAAGGTACCTTATGGGAGCGGGTCGTACGCCACGGCGGATCTATGAATTTGTGATTATTGTTTCGTTCGGTGGTCTTACCCTTGAAACTGCTTTATTGTTTAGTTCAGCAATTGTTTGGATTTCTGCTCTTGATATATATACTCGTTGCTTATTTCCCTGACATGCCTAATGTATTTCATTATATTCTATCATATTTTATTATTGTTGGACCTTAGTGAGTATCGAGTCGACCTCTCGTCACTACTTCTTCGAGTTTAGGCGGGATACTCACTGGGTACATATTTATTTAATATGTACTCATGCTGCACTTTCTTTTCTTTTCTGTACTTGACTGTACAGGTCCGGAGGCTGGTACGTCTGATTATTAGGCCGGTGCTAGATATTGATAGCGTGGTCATACTTCACGGTGAGCTGTTTTCCCGGCGACTTCCTAGCAGCACCCTGGAGTTCTTTTGTTATATTCTCTATCCATTTCATTCAGACTGAGACTTTGTATATATTGTAGACATTGTATATTCAGTAGTTGCCCATGACACTCGTGACACTAGTTCCTAGCACACACGCGTGGTGTATATATATTTTGGGTTTTGGGGTTTACAGGCATGCATATGCTTTATTTCCATGTCAAGCTATCATCATGTTAACTGTTTAAAAACTTGTAAATGTTGACTTGTTAATTAGATGGGAAGGGTAACACTTAGTGTAATATTTGTCGGCTTGCCTAACCCCGTCGTTGGGCGCCATCACGACCCGGATTAGGATCCTGGATCGTGACATAGGGTATTTTGTAAAACCCTGGGAAGTTATATTAAATTAATCCGCGACCATAACCCACTTTTCCACCATTTTTGTACGGGAAGAGAGGTTTTGAGACGATTTTTAATAGAGAAAATCAATGTTCTTCATTGAGGTAAGGATGTTTTACCCTAAAACTCGCTTATGGATGATTATAGAACATAAAACAGTGTAAATTCATGGAAAATCAGTAGAAAAATTGGGTTTTAGGGCTTGAGATTATGAGACCTTTAAAGGTCGATTTGAGGGGTCAAACGAACTACAATTTTAGTGTTCTTTATATGTACGGACTCGTGAAAGGACGAACAACACTTTTGTATAAAAATTTCTGAGTTTCAGAACGGGGGTCCGGGGGTCGGGTTTTGACCGATTTCGGATTTTTTGGTTAAACTTGATATCTTTCGATTGGAAATTGTTCCTTAAGCACATATTGATGATAAAAATCTGAACTTGGTAGATTTGGAGCCTTCGGAGGTTGATTCTAGAGGCAAGCGTGTTGTGGAATAGTTCCGGGCTAGTTTTGAGGTAAGTAATCTCTTTAAATCCTGTCCTGAGGGTATGAAACCCTGGACTATGCACCCTTTCACGGGTTTTGAAATGCAAAGGTGGAGACTTTAGAAACATCTTTCCTATTTAGGCGACTATTGAGTTGCGAAACCGATTTTTAAGCTTTTGCTTAATTAGTATTTATATATTATGATATGTTTTGGGCTGTGAGCCGTATTTGGGGCCTAGTGCCGATCTGATTCCCTTTGAGGGTTGTGTTTACTATATTTTCCTCACTGATATGCTATGATTTCACAGTTAGTTTTTTCCTGATAAATTGTTTTGACACTCAGAGTATTTTGATACTATTTATTGAAAAATGAAACACTGTTTTGGGTCGAAAACCCGGTATGTTTATGGCCTAAGGGAAAATTGAGAGTGTCTGACTGAGTGGTGAGGAGGATTTCAGGCCTCAGGAGTGTGGTGAGGAGGCTTTCAGGCCTCAGGAGTGTGGTGAGGAGGCTTTCAGGCCTCAGGAGTGTGGTGACGAGGCTTTAAGGTCTCAGAAGTATGGTGAGGAGGCTTTCAGGCCTCAGAAGAGTGGTGAGGAGGCTCTCAGGCCCCAGGAGAGTGGTGAGGAGGCTTTCAGGCCTTATGTTATTATTGCACTTGGGCTGTAGGAGCCCTTCCGGAGTCTGTACACACCCCGTAGTGAGCGTCGCTACCGATATTAAGTGATGCTGATACTGAGTGCTGATGATACTGAGTGATGATGATACTGAGTGATGATCTTTACTAAGTGAATGAGAGAGTGCCTGAGGGCAACTGTTATGAGAAATGATTTTGGCCCAATGGGCAAATTTGTGATGATTTTACTAAGCTTTCGAACTATGATTTACTTCGTATTCAAACTAGCTATTACTGAGAATTTTACTGGGATATACTGATATTACACTGGTTTTCAAAGGTTTTCTGGAAAATGATTTCGAACTTATTAATTGACGAATACTACATGGTGACTTGGTGTTTTACTGGTTTTGTGGAATTGTGTATCTGTACTGTGTGTTTTATAATTCTCAGACTGTGATTTATTTTCATTACTACTGAGTTGGCGTACTCATGAAGACTCCCTGTGCCTCTATGCACAGATTCAGGTGACGGTCTGGAGCAGTAGTTGCCTTGCTTGTAGTTGCAGATTCACGGGATTTTGAGGTAGCTGATCAGCGTCCACAGCTTCTCGATTTCCCTTCCTTATTTAGCTTTAGCATTTGATTCAGAGACATATATTATAGTTTTAGCAGAGTTAGATTTATTTATTCTTAGATGCTCATGACTATTGACTCCAGTTCTTGGGAGGTTGTTTAGAATATTATGGGGACGCTAAGACTTAATTATATTATTTGTGTCATGGTTGCATGCTTATTATTAAATTGTGAACTGTTATAATTGAACAAATGCGTAGTAAAGTGATGGTTGGCTAGCCTAGTTCCACGATAGGCGCCATCACGGCCTGTTAGGATTTGGGGTCGTGACAAGTTGGTATCAGAGCTCTAGGTTACATAGGACTCAACGGTCATGAGCAGGTTTAGTAGAGTCTTGCGGATCGGTACGGAGACGTCTGTACTTATCTTCGAGAGGCTGCAGAACCCTTAGGAAACATTCCACATTCTTGAATTCTTATCGTGCGAATCCATTTATTCAGCCAAAAGCGTAACTCTTTGAATTCCTTTCATGTATTCGAATGCGCACGCGAGCGCTTGGTATCAGTTGTGTGTCGGCGGCTTGTGACCTACATGGGTGGATGTGATTTTTAACATGTTGATAATGGGCCAGCCTGAAGGACTTGAGGCCGCATTTTGTCTGTGGCTTGAGTGTTGAGATTTCATTTGTGTGGGCACAAGTGTTGGGGGACTTATATGTCTGTTGTTGTCCTTATTGATGAAACTTTGTGACTAGATGACTATATGGTGAGTGTGATCGGATAGTTAGATGTATTCAGGTTGTTTGATTGTGACCAAAATGAATTGGCGGGAGATGTGGCAAGAACCATTGATTATTTGACTTCTGGATTGAGATAAAATATGGCCTCAAGATGTGAGTGTAGTGAAGGACCTCCCATGTTGTTTATATGTGGAGTGAAGCGGATCCTACTGTTGTGTTATGAGTTCCGGGTGATGTCTTTTGGGCTGACCAATGCCCCAGCAGCGTTCATGTAATTGATTGGCGGTTCATGCAGCCGTGTTATAACTCCTTTGTTATTGTGTTCGTGGATGACATCCTGGCATACTCGAGTAGCCAGGGGTAGCATACTCAGCATTTGATTATGGTATTACAAGGATATAGGGAGGAGAAGCCTTTTGTGAAGTTCTCCAAATGTGAATGTCTGGCTCAGTTCAGTAGCATTCTTGGGACACGTGGTGTCCAGTGAAGGTATCCATGTGGTCAGACGAGTGTGAGTAGAGCTTCCAGAAGCTCAAGATTTCCTTGACCACAGCTCCAGTGTTAGTATTACCACCAGCTTCAGGTTTTTATACCGCTTAATGGGATGTCTCGAGGGCAGGCAGTGGTTGTGTTCTAATGTAGGAAGGTGTAGTGATTTTGTGATAGCTATGAGTTTTGGAAGTGTATAGAGGGATATCATTTTGAGGCTAAGCAGGCAGGGGTATCTCCTGCGGGTTGTCCTGAGGTATGTGATCCTTATGTTGATCTGTAGTAAGTTCTTTTCTACCAATAGATGATGTATGATGTAAATTGAGTTTATCTCGCTTTGGGAGTTGGCATGATCATTACAACGGTGGATGCGAGATTTGCATTTGATTTGAGTGTTAGATGGTTTGGGTCATATAAGCTTATGGAGGATTTAGTTGAACCTCACCACAGTATGGTGGTAGTGATAATGTGTGAGCATCGTGAGTTATTGTTTGTCTTGATCTTTGGCTTTGAGCCAAGTGTGGGATTCCGCTAATGATAAGTTGATTACACGATTATGTGTTGTATTGGTTTTGGTTCGAGGTATGTTGGTGAATCATTTATGACCTACAGAGGTGGAGTGTGGGAATGACTCGAGTGATGGAAATTTCTTCGATACAGGTTGTAACGTACTTTACGGATAATTGAACTTATTTAATGATTAAGTTGTGCTGGTAAGTGTAGTGTGTGCAATGTACGAATGTGATTGTTGCTTCATAGGTGGGGATTACCTTCCTAGTATGTGGTTTGCAAGCGGGGTCAGGTCGTCATGTTACTTGGTCAGTGTAATTGAGATTTGCGTAGAATAATGGACTCTCGAGAATGGTTCTGATGGATTCGAGGTTATGCGTAACAATTTGGGAATCTTCAAGAGGTGTATTTGGTTAGAAACTAAGATTTACGTTGGAGGGTGTCGAGACTCGTGGAATTCCTACCTTATCATGGATTCTACATATCAGTATCAGGAAGGTGAAGGTGATGACTTTAAATTCGCAGGAAGTCTCCTCAGGGTAAGTATTTCTAATGTGGTGCTTTTGGGGATATTTGAGGGAGTACTCAGCGGCTTATGAGCCTTAGACAATATATTTTATACTCGGGTTTTGTGCGGTGAGTTTGGGTTGAGAATTGCGGTATTATGGCAAGAAGAAGTATCAATTCGAAGGTACGTTAGAGGGAACTTAGATAAATAGGACATCTTGGTAGTAGGTCGGATCGGCATGATAAACGATAAGGGATATTATTAGTTTTGTGGGTGTTATGAAGTAATAAGTTGTTACAAGTGTTTCTTAACAATTCTCTTGGGATTTGGTGGCATGCATAGCTTGGTTGAGTTGGAAGGATTCAGTCTTGACGGTTTGATGTTGTGCAAATGGGATTCGGAGAGTTCTTGATGGTTCTACCACGGTTAGAGATGTATATTTCTACTGGCGTGAGGGCCATGTGATGTATAGTGATTTTGCTTCTAGATGGGATCAAATGGAAAGTTTTTGCCTAGTTGGGTACGTAGTTGTTTGTGGCTAGGAAGGGAATATGGAGTTCTCATATTTATCATAGGATTACATGGCGTATGCGGTATATTGTGTATAGTGGAGAGTGGCATATGTGAGGTCACGATTCAGTTCTGTAAAGAAGGTCAGAACTAGCAGTTTCAGATGATTAGGTAAAGGATACCACTATTGGGTGGCAGTATGAGAGTATACATTCATTAAGGACAATGTGTTTAAGGCAGTGTGTTTGAATAAGGGTGCTTCATTGGTGTTACGACGCTCTCTTGTTGGATCGACTGCTGATATTCAAGGTTTCTTGGTGACACAGAGGAATTATGGGGGTATCCCTCGTGGAATGATAAAGTATTAGGGGAGTGTTATATATTTGAGTGGTGGAATTGGGATCAGATATGGTAATTGGTGCGCCTCATGGATTTTGAGACTGGGAGTTTTCATGAATAGATTATTTTTGTAGTTGTGAACTACGAGGATGCGAGCAAAGCTAGTCAGGTGTTAGTATAGGTCATGATTCAGTCATTATGAACCTTTGGAGAGTTATCTACCTGTTGTGGATTACCAGAGTTGATTTAGAATATAATTATTGGTAGGCCAGTATGGGTGTGTGTTCTACACTGAATCGGAATTATTGACCCCAAATTGCTATTGTAGAGGGATGTACCATTCCATTGTCATTGAGCTTATTCGTGTTTTGGAGTGATCTATGAGTTAACTTTCGGTGTTTCGAGGAGTTGTGATCGTTGGTTATATATGTGCATAATGTGTAGTTCTATCGGGGCTTTATAGTGAGATTTGAGTAAGGTAAGTAATTAGGTGTTGCAGGATTGAGACGTGTTGCTTATGTTCTTTCTGGTTCGGGTGGCATGGTATCGTCTGATTTCCCTGTGATTATGGCAATGCACTTTGAGTAATTGATGTCGAATTTCGCATGGTTATTGAATTTGAGCAAGGTGGCTTGGAGTATGTCATGTGGTCCAGCGGTTGGATGGGATCACGCTTTGCGGCTGAGTTAGGTAGAGGTATGATCCTTGGTGTCGGATTTGTGTGATATGGTTTCACGATGTGTATCAGGCTTTTAGCATGATGTGGTAATGGCAAGAGTAATGGCAGGATAGTCCTCTCGTGTGAGTCTTCTCTATTTTATGAATTGAGCTCTTGGGATGTTGTTATTGAGTGCACGAGTTGCACAAGTTATGGCTCTGGATGGTATTGATGCTGATCGGACAAATAGTTGTTGGTTTCTACGTGTTTCTTTCATCAACGACACCATATGAAGGTGTTTAAGCGAGGTTTTGTTTGATAAGAGGTTATTTACCGGTATTGGGTTGTTATGAGCAGCATTGGGATTAGGAATCATCGCTATGAGTGTTGAGTCATGCGGTATATTATGTGATTTCATATTGTGTTGCGGATATGGCTTGATACAGCGTATTCAGACTATTTCAGCTTATAGTCGTGGAAATTTGATCTTGTGAATGGACTCATAAGTGGAAATTTAGTTCTAAGGTTTATGGGTCAAGATTGGATTTCAAAATTTCAATTGTGTTGTGCTATTAGACCTATATGGGGAAGAGTGACGTGGGATCACCTCCGAATATGTGCATGGTAGGTTACACATCAATTTTGGTGGTGTTTGGAACAACTCTAGGCACGTTCGAGGACGAACGTATGTTTAAGTTGGGGAGAATATAACGACCCGGCCAGTCGTTCTGTAGAAATTTCATTATTATTCTTGTTTTTGCCTTGTCATAGGTTGGATATACTGTTTATGATGTGCTAGAGTCGGTTGGCTCGGAATCGGAATGGTTGTAGTGAGAATTGAGACACTTAGTCTCTAAAAATAGCTTATAGTTGAAAAAGTCAACTGAGAGTTGACTTATTGGTAAACGACCTCGGAATGTGAATTTTATGGTATGGATAGCTTCGTTAGGCGATTTGGGACTTAGGACTGTGTTCAGAATATTTTTGTGATGTCCGGTGTAGAATTAGGCTTGAATTGGCGAAAGTTAGTTTTTGGCGATTTCCGGTCGGTAGTGAAAAATAGGCTATCGGGGTTGGAATGGAATTCCGGAAGTTGGAATAGGTTCATAATGTCATTTTGGATATGTCTGCAAAATTTCAGGTCAATCGGATGTGTTTTGGATAGTTACGGCATCGTTTGTGGAATTTAGAAATTTCAAAGTTCTTAGGCTTGAATTTGATGTGATTTTGGTGTTTTGATGTTATTTATGGTGTTCTGAGAGTGAAACTAAGTTTAAATAATCATTTATGATGTGTTGGTAAATTTGGTTGGGGTCCCGAGGGGCTCGGGATTGATTTCGGGTGGTTAACGGGCATTTTTAACCTTAGAAGAACTTTTGTTTTTGCTGGTGTGTTGCAGGTAGGATTTTCCTCTATGCGATCGCATAGGTCAGTTGGTGAGGCCTAAGAAAGTGTTCTGTGCGTTCCCAGGTGATGAGGTTCGATCCCAGAGTAGAGGGAGATAAGGCAGTGCGATCGCGTGAAGGAAGGTGTGACCGCACTGTGTTGGGCGCATGGGCTGGCCAAGGAGGAAATGGGAAGTGCAATCGCGTGCAATGTGGTGCGATCGCGTGAGGGAGTGAGGAATGCACTGTCCGAATGCGCCTTGGTGCGTGCGAACGCACAGGGTATATTGTAAAACCCTGGGCAGTTGTATTAAATTAATCTGCGACCATAACCCACTTTTCCACCATTTTTGTACGGGAAGAGAGGTTTTGAGGCAATTTTTAAGAGAGAAAATCATTGTTCTTCATTGAGGTAAGGATATTTTACCCTAAAACTCGATTATGGATGATTATAGAACATAAAACCAGTGTAAATTCATGGAAAATCAGTAAAAAAAAATTGGGTTTTAGGGCTTGAGATTATGAGACCTTTAAGGGTCGATTTGAGGGGTCAAACTAACTCCGACTTTAGTAGTTTTTATATGTAAGGAGTCGTGGGAGGACGAAGAACACTTTTGTATAAAAAAATTTGAGTTTCGGGACGCGGTCCCAGCGGTCGGGTTTTGACCGATTTCGGATTTTTGGGTTAAATTTGATATCTTTCGGTTGGAAATTATTCCTTAAGCACATATTGATGATAAAAATCTTAACTTGGTAGATTTAGAGCCTTCGGAGGTTGATTCGAGAGGCAAGCGTGTTGTGGAATAGTTCCGGGCTAGTTTTGAGGTAAGTAATGTCTTTAAATCATGTCCTGAGGGTATGAAACCCCAGACTATGCACCCTTTCACGGGTTTTGAAATGCAAAGGTGGAAGCTTTGGAAACATCTTTCCTATTTAGACGACTATTGAGTTGCGAAACTAATTTTTAAGCTTTTTCTTAATTAGTATTTATATATTATGATATGTTTTGGGCTGTAAGCCGTGTTTGGGGCCTAGTGCCGATCTGATTCCCTTTGAGGGTTGTGTTTACTATATTTTCCTCACTGATATGCTATGATTTCACACTCGGTCTTTTCCTGATAAATTGTTTTGACACTCAGAGTATTTTGATACTATTTATTGAAAAATGAAACACTGTTTTGGGTCGAGAACCCGGTATGTTTATGGCCTAAGGGAAAATTGAGAGTGTCTGACTGAGTGGTGAGGAGGCTTTCAGGCCTCAGGAGTGTGGTGAGGAGGCTTTCAGGCCTCAGGAGTGTGGTGAGGAGGCTTTCAGGCCTCAGAAGTGTGGTAAGGAGGCTTTCAGGCCTCAAGAGTGTGGTGAGGAGGCTTTCAAGCCTCAGGATTGTAGTGAGGAGGCTTTCATGCCACATGAGAGTGGTGAGGAGGCTCTCAGGCCTCACGAGAGTGGTGAGGAGGCTTTCAGGCCTTATGTTATTATTGCGCTTGGGCTGTAGGAGCCCTTCCGGAGTCTGTACACACCCCCAGTGACCGTTGGTACCGATATTGAGTGATGATTGCCCGCGGGGCTGATACTGAGTGATGATGATACTGAGTGATAATTGTTACTGAGTGATTGAGAGAGTGCCTGAGGGCAACTGTTATGAGAAATGATTTTGGCCCGAGGGGCTGATTTGTGATGATTTTACTAAGCTTTCGAACTAGATTTACTTCATTTTCAAACTGGCTATTACTGAGAATTTTACTGGGATATATTGATATTACACTGGTTTTCAAAGATTTTCTGGAAACTGATTTCGAACTTATTAATTGACGAATACTACATGGTGACTTGGTGTTTTACTGGTTTTGTGGAATTGTGTATATGTACTGTGTGTTTTATAATTCTCAGAATGTGATTTATTTTCATTACTACTGAGTTGGCGTACTCATAAAGACTCCATGTGCCTCTGTGCACGGATTCAGGTGACGGTCTGGAGCAGTAGTTGTCCTTGCTTGTAGTTGCAGATTCACGGGATTTTGAGGTAGCTGTTCAGCGTCCACAGCTTCTCTATTTCCCTTCCTTATTTAGCTTTAGCATTTGATTCAGAGACATATATTATAGTTTTAGCATAGTTAGATTTATTCATTCTTAGATGCTCAAGACTATTGACTCCAGTTCTTGGGAGGTTTATTAGACTATTATTGGGACGCTAAGACGTAATTATATTACTCTATGTCATGGTTGCAAGCTTATTATTAAATTGTGAACTGTTATAATTGAACAAAAGCGTAGTAATGTGATGTTTGGCTAGACTAGTTCCACGATAGTCGCCATCACGGCCTGTTAGGATTTGGGGTCATGACAGTAACAGACCCATTTGGACCAGTTTTGGGAAAAGGCTAGAATATGATTCACCGATTGGTGTAAAGTTAGCCCTTCTAGGTGGCTCACGGGGATGGGTGTTATAATTATTTTATGGAGGGCGTGGATTATACTGGGTTTGGTGAGGAGGGTTGTTTCTGGCAGGTGGAGCTCGATTCTGGTTATAATGTTGTCGCGGTCGGGCGTACGGTTGGGCATTCGTTACTGGATAAGACTGAGGCGTCATGGCATATGCCGCATCTTGGTGAGGATAGTAATGTCGTGGGGTGCTGGAGAAGTAACCCCCGGGTTGACGGGGGTTTCTTAGACTAGAGGCCTTCATTGCTACTTCTTCTTTCTTTTTCCTATTTGCTGCACTCTACGACCCGTTTTGGATTGCTTGAGAAGTTGCTCTTATAGTGGATTGGCTCGGGATGCGACCCGTTTTCAAACCATTTTCATCCCTCTCGCCAATATTTATAGCTTCTGCAAACGGCTTGCCCATAGAGGACATCATGTTCTGAAAATAGTCAGCCTCTTGGGCTTGCAAGAAGACGCTAACCATCTCGGTCTTGTCCATTGGGGGTTTTACGCTGGCCGCTTATTCGTGCCGCTTGATAGCATATTCTCTGAAGCTTTCTGAAGATTTCTTCTTGATATTGGACAACGAGTTTCTATCTGGAGATATGTCCACGTTGTACTGGAATTGTCTGACGAAATCTCGGGCCAAATCGTCCCATATGTTCCAGTGGGAGATGTCCTGGTCCATATACCATTCGGATGCAATTCCGGCTAAACTCTCCCCGAAGTAAGCCATCAAGAGTTCTTTTTTTCTGCCCGCTCCTTTTAACTGATTGTAATATCTCTTCAGGTGGGCTATGGGGTCTCCATATCCATCGTACTTCTCAAATTTGGGAGTCTTAAAACCGACGGGCAGATGAACGTGCGGCAACATGCACAAGTCAGCATAAGAGACACTCTTCTGGCCACTCAGGCCTTGTATGTTTTTTAAGAATCTGTTCAATGGTTTTAATTTTCCGAGTAATCTCTCCTTGCTCGGGGTTTTTTCACAGTTTTCTCTTGTTCCAAGGTAGATTCATACCGAGGGTGTTGAGGGTAGGAGTTTGGGGTGACATGAGTCGTGTCCAAATGAAATGCGATATTTGGAAAGTAAAGGTTGACGACTCGAAACTTGGCCCGGATATTGTTGGCGGTGCCGTAGCAGAGATTGGTGGTGTGGTGAATATGTTAGAAGATACTCCCGAAAACAGTGCCTGGGGGTGAACCTCATAAGGCATTCCGGTGAAATGGGCTGACATAGTTGGGTACCCGAACGGGGTAGCCGGGTAAGTTATAGGGATGTTGGAGGTTCCATTTGTTCTGGGAATCAATTCGGGAAAACCAGGGATGGCACTGGGTGGTTCCCTACCTTTAAACCAAGCATCCCACATCTCCAACATGCAGTGACGCAGTATACTGTTTTCTTCAGCAGTTGCTGACTCAGATGTCGGGATGACCGATATTGGGCTTTCCTCTGAGGAGTTGATGATTGGTAGGAGACTCTCTGACGTCATTTTGACACTCCCTTTGGATCTCATGAAGTATAAGTGTAAAGCCACATTACCACAAAAACCAACCACCTAGAAATAGAACCTTAAAGAAACAACATACACCACAAAGCTGTTATATTGAGGCATTTAACATGTAGGGAATCGCACGTTGGGGGTATGCAATGCTCCTAGACAGTTAAACATTTTTCTACATGTTTTGCAACGGTTGAGTGTCTTATCCCGGCTTTTGTGTTTCCCTGATTTAGAATCTTTACTTTTCCTTGCTCTCTTTTTTTAAAATATTTTCTCTCTTTTCTCTTCTAAATTTTTATTCTTTTTTACGGTTATGATCGAATCCTATGTGGATTGCCTACGTATCATAACGCCGCATGAATCAGATCATTACGTTTTCAAGGAATAAAGGCAAAAAGAAAGAAACATTTTGATTTTCAAATTTTCATTAAATAAGAACTTCAAATTTTCCTCCATTACAACGACTCCGACATACATACTTGAAAACTAAAAATAAAAATAGACTCAAAGTAGACTAAACAGACTGCAAAAGAAACTAAAATACAGACTTGAAAAACAAAATCAGGAATACATAAGTGCCTCTACTACTACTCCAGGGGTCCGTGGGACATCAGTCGGTCTCGCCGCGGGCCTGCATGCCATGTCTTCTTGGAGGCGATATAGGTCGTCCATTATTTGACGGACAAAAATCATCACAACAGAGAAGAAGGTAGATCTGGTCATATCCTCGCACTCATGGCATTTTGTGACGACATAATAAGCAATTTCTCTGACCCTTTCTCTAATGATGCCCTTTTCTTGGAGTAAGCGCCCAATCTGCAGGGACCTAGCCTCCAGAACTTGGGTGGCCTTATGGTTCTTCTCTTGTAACTGCTGCAAATCTTCTTCCAATCGAGACATCAATGCATAACAATGTTCCCTTTCTGCTTTAAAATTGTTCATTTGCTGAGCCATTTCGTTCTCAAGAGTGGTCATCTTTTCCTTCAAACTTGTGACTTCTTTGTCATACTTTCCTTTTAGTTGTTGAACAAACTTTGCCCATTCTTCTGCATTCTTTGCCAATTTTTCCCAGGTTCTTGCAAATTCATCTTCGGCTTTGTCCAAATCATCCCCATAATCGCACATTTTCCGCCTAAGACTATTTATAAGTCTTTCATATGTTTTTCTCCTCTCCGGATTTTCAGCAGCTATCTTCATCTTTTGAATCTGGGCTCGGAGAGCTTCGTTTTCTTTGGCCAACATTTTCTTCTGCCCTTCATTTGTAGAGTCTTGCAAACTACTTTCAAATTTAATGTCTCTGATTTGCCCTTCCAATTTGCTTATCATAGCCATGTAGTTTTTCTCTTTTTCCAACCAATTCCACTGTTCTTGTGCCTCATTAGTGAACTGTTGTACGTGGGGCCTTTTAGCAGTCCGTTCAGGCTCTTGATGTTCTATACCCCTTTTACCATACCAGGCCGTGTAGCTAGACTCTACCTCACCTTTGGACAAATCCCTTACCCGAGTCTACGGCTCCAAAAACCTACATTGATGCCAAATCTGGCAGACCTTATCTTCCGGGAATGCAGCTCTTGGATACATTTCAATGGCTTGTCGACTTAAATCTTCATCATGAGTGATAGTTTGATGCCTTCCCAACTGTCGTAGAACCCTGTGTGGAGCATGCGGCTAAATACTCCGAAGACCCATTAATAGAAGAAAACACACTTTTGGCCGACATATAAATAACTTCATTGACCGGGAGCCAGCCGAATGTCCATTCAATTTGACCAGCAGTCAAGGAACCCAAATGTGCAAACCAGGCTTCCGTATCTTCCGAAAAATCATGACCCTTTACCCGAGTTTCACGTTCATCAATGCAGTTAAGACCGGTCAGACCGTAATTCATATAACCTGGGCGATGGCAAAGGTGTTCTATCATCCAAATCTGTAAGAGTAAATTGCGACCCTCGAAGGACTTTCCCCCTGATTGACAAACAGTTAGAACTCGATAGATTTCTGCTAGGATCATTGGTACAAGAGTGCCATTAGCCTTTTTGATCATGAAGTCAGCCACTCCTACAAGTCCCAACTCTATATATCCATCACTCCTTGGGCATATTAGAGTACCCAAGAATGCCACCACGAAGGCCAATCCCCGTCGTGTTTCCCATTTGCTTTGATTCCCATAGTGGGTTAAACCAGTATCCAGAGCCTCAAAACCACGAGGGTCCCCATAACGACGGTAGAGGAAGTAGAATGTGCAGAATCCCTCAACTAAATTCTCATCTTTGACTTCCTGGCTAATGCTCAAAAGGTCCAAGAATTTGTTAGAAGTTACAGCTCTGGGTGCCACTGGGTATCGGCTCCTGAGATTCCCGTTAAGGCTAGCATAGTCCGCTATCTCCTCAAGTGTAGAGGTTAGCTCAAAATTAGAGAAATGGAACACGTTGTGCGGTTGATCCCAAAATGGTATTAAAGCCTCAATTATGCCCAGCCTTGGCTTAATCTTCAAGGGGCTGGTGAGCCCGCCTAAAGCTTTTATAACAACACCTCTACTAACCTCCCCCAGGTCGTTCCACCACATATAGAGTCCTAGCGGGATTTCTTCTACAGCTTTGAAAGGTATATTTTGAGTAGTGCTCATCCTACACATTTATTTAAAGTTATTGGTTAAAAAAACATGATTTATTTTGACTTAAAAGAAAAGTATTATTTTTTGCAAAATTGTAATTCAAAACGAACCACCTTAGCAAATACGACCCTTCAGCACTTCATGAAGGAAGATTTTAGGGCCGTGTTTTCTAATTGGCCAAAAAATTGAAAAAAGGACCATAAGTGGCTATTCTTGCAAAAACAGCCTCCCGGCGCCTCGTCGGGACATTTTTGGCTATTTAGACAAAAACGGTATCACCTAACTTTATTTATGACAATATTTCGTATTTTTATCTTTCTTTTGCAAAAAATAAGGTTGGACCCGATGAGGGTTTCCTACGTATCCCACACTGGTGAGACTCAAACATGCGTAGTTTGGAAAATTTTGACGCAATTTGAAAAAATATGATACTAACTCATTTTAATTTTTCGAAATACATTTTCTTTTCTCCTTTTTTTTTCCAGAAGTTTTGGCAGAGTTTCGAGATATTTTCAAGTATCAAGGTTTTCAAAATCGGATAAATTTTCTATCTACCTCACTCTTGATTTTTCTGTTATTTTCCTTCTTTAGACGGTCAACAAACAAACCGAAATAAATAATGTACACATAGTAGGTAAAATGCATCAGGATGATCTTTTATTTCGGATTCACTTGTCCTAGACGGACCCAACCCCTGTGTTGAGTCCCCTAAGTCAAATGCATGTGATGCAAGCAAACGCACCTACTAGGGATCCGGCATGAGGTTATGTTATTCTAAGTTTAAATCCTAGGGCTTTGTTCTAGACCTGGCTTATCCGAGTGGACAGCTCGAGCCGGGAGGGGGGGGGAGCGTACCGGGAATACAGAAGCTTCACCAGCTTTGCAACTTATCTGAACCTCGTTCTAAAATTTGGATATGACTCTAACAGAAAAGAAGTCACACGAAGTGCATACTTCTCAGATGATTTAGAAGACTCATAGAGAAGAGGGTTTCGTAACAATTTATATCAAAGCGGTAAAAAAAGCGGCATTTAGCACATTAGGTTCAAACATATAAAATCAGATAATAAAGCAAAATATAACAGTTATTCTAAACTCGAATTCTTGAACCATGAACCAGAGATTCTGGGTAATGAATCCCCAGCAGAGTCGCCAGAGCTATCACACCTCCTTTTCTCCCGAGGGTGGTGGGATAAGGGAGTTTTTCCAATTTAAGTGACATAAATCGAATTTGGGATTATTTATTAATTTCAAAGTCGCCACCCGAATTTTTATGATGTTCCAAGACACCATTTATTTTTTATATCTAAAATCGAGAAAATTTTGGCTCTGTTTTAACAGTCTGCGAACCAGAAATCCGGGTAAGGAATTGTGTTAACTCGGGAGAAGGTGTTAGGCACTCCCGAATTCCGTGGTTCTAGCACACTCGCTTAACTATTAATAATTGACCTAATTATCTAATTATTTACATGTGTTTAAACCCATTGTGCATTTTAAAACCTTTTAAACCACTTTTAATATTTATGGATTATTCTGAAACAAGTCACGTTGGCGTGCACTTGTCATTTTTGGACACTTTGCAAATCGCGCCACATGAAATGCACCCGAAATTTATAATATGTTTATTTTAATTATTGTTTGAAGTTGTGGTCGGGTAGCATGAGATGCAAACTCGAATGGAGATTACTTAATCATGACTATGGTCACGATGATTTAATTGCATATCTAAAGCAAACTATTATTATTTTTCATAAATTCTTTGTCTCTTCCTAAATTATTTGTAATATTAGTCTAAGAGTGAAAGAGGTATTTGGACTACACAATATATGTTTGTTCCAGGTATTTTAGAACTAAATTTGGTAGCCTAAAAATCAAGGATGTTTGGGCCATATTGAAAGTTGGCCCAATTTTGCCTAAATACTAAGCCAATCACGATTTTAGGCCAGCGTTAAGAGAAAAATGGAAACAATTCAGCTTCACATTACATAAAGGGAATCAAAATGTACAAAAATGGAAACCTAACCTAACTTGAACATGATTCAAATTATAGTCCTAGATGGCAGTAAGAAAATTTATTAATGAGCTTGAACATTTGGTCTTCTTAATTAACATAAAAAGGAAGCTTTATTACATAAGTTTGATAAGGTGAGAAAATGCTCTAATTTAATTCAAAAGCACAACCTGACTGGGCCTCACATCGGCAGAGTCCAGTGGACGCCAAATAAATAAATGGTTTTGTATAGGAGTTCAGGGATTTAAAAAAAATCAGAATAAATATTTTGTAAACAATTTTAATAAATAGTTAGGCCTTTATGCCCCAAGCCCGATGGCCTAGGGTCCAGGCCTATTGAGCCATCTTATAAGTCTGGCCCATTTCTTACATTCAATTTAAAGGCAACGAAATTCTTAAACATTTAAAATGATAACAGTCCAGTTCATTACAATAATTCTTAACGTAAAGTGAAAAAGGGTATAGTAAGTCTATAAAAATAAGTATACCTTTTACATTATTGTTCAACTACAAAAATACAAATTTTTCTTGAAAATACATGAAAATAGTGTCTTAAATGAAAATAACAACCCTAAGCTACTACTGCTTCATCTTGATTAGAATGGCTCGTGGTTTTGGTAACAGGACAACCACCTGCATCTTACACAGAATTTTCTAACAACAAAACATAAAAAAATTATGCATTATCATGAGGTGAATCTGACCAACTGGTGGTCATATTCATTTCCCTAATGTTGTTTCAAACTAGGGACAGCATGGTTATCCATAGAAATTCTAAATAGACTTAAAATAAGCAACATGTTCATACAAATCAGGAAACACAAATAGCCACAACAGATTTCAGCTTAAACACAAATATTCATAGACATTTAAGCAAATAAAGTTTTGTTTAATACAAAAAGAGTTTACATACCTTTATAGAGAAAGAAAACAGCAAGAGATATGACCAAATAAAGGTCAAGAAAACTAGAATTTGTGAGCTTAATACAACACAATAGACCAGCAACAACCAGTGCAAGAATACCCAGAAATAAAAGCTTGAATAAATCAGAATTTTGAGAAGCAAATCAACAAAGAGACCAGTTTTTCTCAGAAAAGCCATGGCCAAAAGAAACCAATTTTTCAGAATGTTCTTGAACCCATTTTTGGGTATTTTCAGTGTTTATCTATTTTTCAGAGTAGTGATATATTTTTCAGAATAGTATTTTCTAATGTGTGTGTGTGTGTGTAAATTTCAAACTAAAACCTTCTAAATTGTGTGTGTTTTGGGAGCAGTATCTCTATCAGTTATTAAGGAGGTTTTTCCTTATATTGTGTGTCTAATTCAGAATGTAGTATAGCCTATATATAGGCTGCCTAGGGAGGGCATATGTTAGGAATATTCTTTATCTTTTAAAATCTAAAAATAGTACAATACAGTTGTCCTTCTTATCCTATTTTCAGCATTTTTGTAACAGCTAGGACATTTGTACCATTTCTAGAAGGTTCTTCTATTTTACAGCCCTTTTTACCCCCTGAAAATTACTATTTTTACCTTAAAAAATCTGATTCGGTAATTTCTTATTTTTTTTTATGTTTATCTTTATTCTAGAAGATTCTTGAGTTGTTACAACCAAAATTCTTCACTTAAAATTCCTAAACTACCCTGAAATACCCCCTAAAATTACCCCTTAGTGTTCAGGTTAAGTTACTTGTTAGGTTGACTAATTTTGACCTAATTAAGATTTAAGAGACTAATGTCACGACCCCAAATCCTAAATCGGCCGTGATGGCGCCTATCGTGGAACTAGGCTAGCCAACAATCTTCAACATTTCATAAACGTATATAAATTTCTGAATTTGTAAGCAAAACAAAACAAGCTAAACAGTCTATAATCATTCCCAAGATCTGGAGCCAACATGTCATGAGCATCTAAGAATAATACCAAGAATTCTACTGTCATAATACATAATCTCGGAACGAAGAACTAAGTACAAATAAGAAAGGGAAACAGAGATGTTGTGGACGCTGAACAACTACCTCTATGTCCCGACTCCGGCTCCGCACAGAAATAGATGGCTAACGCTTGGTACCAGCACCTGAATCTGCACATAGAGGTGCAGGGAGTAATGGTGAGTACGCCAACTCTGTAGTAATGAAAATAAATCAGGTCTGAACGGTAAGAGACACATAGGAGCAAATCATCGAATCACAATAAGTAAAATATTGATTTTTCAACAATGTATACATTTAGTCAATATGCTTTAAAAGCCAGTTTCAGTAAAAATCCTTTGAATAGGTGTGGTTCCCAATTATTTCAGTAAAATACTCAAAAGTATTAGTTTAAAGATGAAATGAATCATAAATAGTACTCGGACAAAACAAGTATCATAAATCGCCCCTCGGGCACATCATCACTCAGAATCATTCACTCAGCATACCTTACAATCACTCAGCATCAGCCCCTCGGGCAACCTCACAATCACTCATGCGTCCCAATAACTCGTCACTCGGCACTCGCACTCGGTAGGTACCTGCGCTCACTAGGGGTGTACAGACTCCGTAGGGGCTCCTACAGCCCAAGCGCTATAACAAGCAAAATCATGGCATCAATCACTCTGGCACTCGGCCTCTCACATATCATAACAGTGTAACATGTTGTGGCTTGCAGCCCGATCCAAAAATATCCTCACAATACTGGCTCTCGGTATCACTCAGTCAGAAACTCTCAAAATGCCACTCGGCCATAAATAAACGGGGTTCTTGACCCAAAAATGTATTTTATATCATGAAATAATATCAGCAAGTCCGAGTATCAAAAGCAGTTTAACATGAATGACTGAGTGTAAATCATAATTACCACGATGAGAAATATCAGAAAACAGCCCCCAAGGGGTTTAATCAGATCGGCACAAGGCCCCAAACATGGCTTACAACCCAAATATATCAAGAACATAAAAATATGATTTATTATGTGATTTAAAAGCAGCTACGCAACTCAATAGGTTCCTCAAGAAGAACCAAATTCAACTTTCCCATTAGTGTACGCCACACACTCGTCATCCAGCGTGTGCGTCACTCTAAAATAGTGAAAAGATGCTAAGTCCGGGGTATCATACCCTCAGGACAAGATTTATAGTCATTACTTACCTCAAACCAGCCCGAAAAGTTACTCTGTAATACTCTTGCCCCTCGAATCGGCTCCCAAATGCTCCAAGTCTATCAAAATTAGATTTATAACATCAAAATATCCTAGGGAAACGAAACCCAGTCGAAAACTATCAAAATTAGGTACAATTCTTGAAATTGGCCAAACTCGGCCCCTGGGACCATGCCTCGAAATTCGATAAAAATTACAAAACTAGAATCCTCATATCCTCACGAGTCTACCCATATCAAATTTACCAAAATCCGACCTCAAATACCCATTCAAATCATCAAAAGAAATTCTCAAATATTTCCTCCCATTTCCCCCCAATTTCCACTTTGATTCCTCAAATTACATGATAAAAATCAAGACTAATTCATGAAATTAATTCAAAAGTGATTGAAGAACACTTAACACAAGAATCCCACTGAAATCTCTTCCAAATCCTCCTTTTGAGCTCTCTAATGGTATTTTGAGTTATGGCCTAAAACCCTCGTTTTCTGAACTTAAACTTTCAGCCCAGTGATTTACTCACTGCGATCGCGGGACTACCCACGTGATCGCGAAGAACAAACATGTTGCCCCAATTATTTACCCTACGCGATCGCGGAAGTCTCCACGCGATCGCGATTCATCATTCCATAAACCTTTGTGATTACAAATCTCCCCACGCGATCGCACTGCACAACATCCTCACACCGCGCGATCGCGACCTTCACCAAGCGATCGCGTATAACAAAAATCTTTCCTCCCCAGCTTATACCTACGCGATCGCAGGAACCCCCTCGCGATCGCGGAAGAGAAAACCAGAACCAAGAACACTAGAAAATCTGCCATCTTTCAAGACCAAAATTTCATCCGTTAACCACCCGAAACACACCCGAGGCCCTAGGGACCTCAACCAAACATACCAACACACCTAATAACACCATTCAAACTTAGTCGAGCCCTCTAAACACCAAAAACAACGCAAAAACACCAAAATCACATCAAATTCAAGCCTATGCACTTTGAAATTTTTAAATTTCACCAAGGATGCCAAAACTATCCAAAACACATCCGATTGACCTGAAAATTTGCACATATATCCAAAATGACATTACGAACCTGCTCCTACTTCCGAAATTCCATTCCGACCCCGATAGCCTGTTTTCCATTGCCGACCGGAAATCGCCAAAAACCAACTTTCGCCAATTCAAGCCTAATTCTACACCGGACATCAACACTTCATTCCGAACACACTCCTAAGTCCCAAATAACCTAACGAAGTTGTGCGAGCCATAAAATCTACATTACGAGGTCGTTTACCAATAAGTCAACTCCCATTTGACTTTTCCAACTATAAGGCTAATTTAAGAGACTAAGTGTCTCAATTCTCTCTACGATCATTCCGAACCCGAACCAACCGACCCCAACACATCGTAAACAAACTAAGCAATGCATAACAAAGCAGAAACAGGAATAACGTGGCTAATTCCACGGAACGACCTGCCGGGTCGTTACAACTAAGCTTACTAGTTAATACTAATGAAGAAGCTGAAAACTAAACTTCTTCAAAAGTGAATGGAATAGACCTAAACAAGGTAATAATTTGAACCTAAGTGAGTTTATTTTCAGGACTTAGACTAACTAATTTAAGTGATTTTACTATGTGCAATTAATTAAGTAATTAGACTTAGTTAGTTTTTCTAAATTAGGAGTCAATTACATACATTAGAGCAGTGCATGATGATTAGGAGAAAGAATATGAACCTAAGTCGACTAATCATGCACAACTAACATCCTATCAGAATTCAATTTTAATCACAAATAATTCCCTAATCATGGAAGTTATTCAATTAACACACATAAGTGATTAACAGGTTGTTTCAAACTTATTAAAGAAAAATATGCAACCTAACCTAATAGTCAAAATCGATGAATTACAAAGACCAAGATTAAATTATAACTAAACTGAAAATCAGTAATCAATTAAAGGAACTTGAATAATTTAGAACTTAGGCAATAAAATAAAGGTTAACCTAAATTACTATATTTGGGTAGACCTAAAACGTGTAGGATTAAACTAAGGCGGGAATCAATTGATTAATACACATAATGATCACTAAACTATTTTATAGGAAGAAACAATCAAGAAATTGGAAAATCTAAACTAAAATCCACAACTAAACCTATAATTAATTCAAAATAATACTTAATAATAAAGAAAATGAAAATAGAGGAAACCTAAGCTAATCAGTCTAAGAATCAGAAACTAAGCTTGATTAATTAGACAAACATGTAAACTTAAATTATTATTTCAAATTGCCACAATCTAGGAGTTTTAAAGGCAGTAGCACAAAGAGAAACAAGAACAGAAACTATGAAACCCTAAAACATTAGTCAAAAGTCATAACATAACCCTAACAAAAAGAAAACAACTAAGATAGGATAAACATGCTAAACTCAAAAATCAAATAAGTCCAGAAAAGTAAGAAGGAAAAAACTTAAATTAAGAATTCATGAATAAATCGGCCAAGACAGAACTTTAACCTAAGTAATTAATTATTAAACAAATAAAGAGAAAGAGGTAGTACCAGTTAGGTTAGAACAAGTTTGGACGGATTTGGTTAACCCGCCGGACTTTGGCCGAATTCCGGCGGGGTTTGAAACGAGTCAAACCCACATGAATCACTTGCTTTTGTCAAAAGCAAGTGACTCACGCAGGTTCGAGCCATTAATTTGTCCTAATTCGTTCAGGTTTAATTTTTTAGGGTTTCCGATTCCTAGATCTATAATTGGTGGAGTTTGGTGAGGTTTTTTGGGAAAACAGGTGAGGGATTAGGGTTCAGGGCGAGGATGAGATTGTATATGGTGAGTTTGGTTAATTTTGGGGTTGGTCCACCGCCGGTAAGCGATTTTCAGGCGGCGGAGAACGGTGGTGGACGACGGTAGGGAACTGGGTGAGGAGAGAGAGGAGGGAGAGGGTTGGGGGTGTTGGGATGAGTTCTGAGGGGCAAGGGGGTCTGGTTAGGACACTTATATATTATAGGAGTGTGGAGTTGTGAGTCGTTGGATCAAAATGATCCAACGGCTGGGATGGGGGGGAGGTCCAAAACGCGGTCGTTTGATTAAGTAGGGGGTTTGGACAGGTTGGCTGACTGGGCTTGGGTGTATTTGGGTATTTAGAAGGGGATTTGTGCCTGTTTTTAGAATGGCCCAGTCCGATTACTTTAATAACTTAGGCTTAATTAATTAAATCAATTAAAACAATCCTAATTAAAATTCTAAAATATATTGATTAGTTTTAACCTAGTTTCATCTAATTCTAATTTAACTAACGAGTTAATTAAAAGTGAAGCCGNTGGGGGGGGGGGTGTTGGGATGAGCTCTGAGGGGTAGGGGGTCTGGTTAGGACACATATATATTATAGGAGTGTGGAGTTGTGAGTCGTTGGATAAAAATGATCTAACGGCTGGGATGGAGGGAGGTCCAAAACGGGGTCGTTTGATTAAATAGGGGGTTTGGACGGGTTGGCTAACTGGGCTTGGGTGTATTTGGGTATTTAGAAGGGGATTTGGGCCTGTTTTTAGAATGGCCGAGTCCGATTACTTTAATAACTTAGGCTTAATTAATTAAATCAATTAAACAATCTTAATTAAAATTCTAAAATATATTAATTAGTTTTTCTAATTTAACTAACGAGTTAACTAAAATTGAAGCCATTAATTAATACTCATAATTACTTAAAGAACAATTTTTTGTAATTTTTCCTAATAAAACGATTAAATTATGCAACTAAGTATTATATTAAACTAAAAACCTAATTATGCAAGATAAATAAAAATTTAAAATATATTTTTGTTATTACTTATTATTTTGTAAATTCTAAAAGATGAATTATGATCACACAACGCAAATAATTCACAAATAAATACTGAAATTCAACAAAAATCTATAAAATTAAATTATTTATCAAATTTTGTAGGAGTATTTAATAGGTGAAAATTTACATGCTTACAGATAGGATACGTCCTAGGAGAAAATCTGTTATTCAAGGAGATGCTTAAATTAGTCTATGGCATATAGAATATAGTCACCACACCAACGGTGTTGCTGCATGATGACGGGTATTTCATTTTCAGATTTGAATCTATTGAGGAAAAAACCTTAATTGGGAAAAATGGCCCTTACACCTTCAATAGAAGACCTATGGTATTGAAGAATTGGGATCCGGATTTTCAGATTCAGAATGAATCTAAGAGAATTGTACCTGTATGGGTCAATTTGCCCAGGCTGCCTATTCAGTGTTGGGCTGAGGAAAATCTACGTAGGATTGCTAGTCTATTAGGGAAACCTATTTGCACTGATAGACTTACAACAGAGTGTGAAAGGATCTCATATGCTCGAATTCTCGTTGGAATAGACATCACACAGCCATTGCCAGATGAAATCGTCATAGAGAAGCCAGATGGGAGGAGCTTGTTGCAGAGAGTTGATTTTGAATGGAAACCAAAATTTTGCTTGGATTGCAACTATTTTGGGCATGATATTGGTGAATGTCAACAAGCAACACAACAAGATAAGGAACCAAAGCAGCATAAAAGAATAAGAAAGAAGAGAACTAAAAAGGAAAGGAAACCTAAAGCAATAGATGCAGGGATCAATAACACGACCATTCTGCCTCAAGAGGATCCCACAGAGCAAGAGACAGTAGTAGAGATACAGGTGACCAATAGAGGCAAACATGCAGTGGTTACCCAAGGATAAGCTGGCAAAACAAAGCATAAGGAGATCAAATATGAATAACTAACTAGAAGAAATGCATTTGCACCCCTGACAATACTGGAAAGGACATCGAATGTAAGTCAGTAGGGGAAATCCTCTAGTAATGAAGCAGGTCAAATGACAAATGAGTGTAACCCCATTAATCATAACCCCCTATGATTATTGTGTCCTGGAATGTAAGAGGACTGAATAAATCCTATAAACAATGAGAATTCAAGAAGTTCTTGTTGAAAAATAAGGTAGATATGATAGCTTGTCTAGAGACTAGAGTTAAACAACAAAGATCAAAGAAAATTCAGAGGAAGATGGGTGCTGATTAGCAGTTTAAAGATCAATGAAGAGGTAAGGGGCATAGCGATGAAGCCGAACGAGGTTGGTAAATTCACCGGGTGACTCGAAAGCAGGCTCTTAAAGACCACTCCTAGCATGTCAGTCATTTCTCTCCCAAAGAGCTCCCTAAAAATGTTGCCAATATCGACAACATCTCCTATTCAAGCTTTTATTTTGGTTCCCGCAAAAGAAATTGTTGCAATCTCAACTGGATAAATGAACAGCTTCGCATCTATTTCCTATTGTAATGACAAAGTTTTTTTCTACTGATCCAGTGTCAAATAATTGGGAATAACTATACTTATGCACCTAATGGTAAAATCTGGATAGGTTGGAAAGGAGCAAATGTTCATGTAATAGTACTGGATGGAACATATCAGTTGATGCACTGTCTAGTTAAGGATAAAAATTCATCCTTCACCAGTTACATAACTTTTTTATATGGCTTACACACTTTTCAACATAGAACCCCACTTTGGAGAAGCTTGAGAAACATAAAAAGTAATGGACCTTGGCTTATAATAGGAGATTTCAACACTGTATTAAATGTGGATGATAGAGTGAATGGAATTCCAGTTCATCAAACAGAAATGACTAACTTTCAAAGCTGTCTTGATGATATTGGAGTGAGACAAACCGCAAAAAGAGGAAGCAGATTCTCATGGAGCAATAAAAGGGATACAAAGATCAGAATCTATAGTCATATAGATTGGGATTTTGGGAATGCTGATTGGTTCAATGTCCATAATGGGGTAGAGGCTATCTACATGCTACCAGGATGCTCAGATCACACTTCTATAATGTTAAATACTGAGGTTGTCAAGGTTAAAGTGAAAAGGCCATTCAGGTTACTATCATCAGTGATGCAACAAAAAGAGTACAAAGAAGTAGTTCAGAACACTTGGAATCAACAGATTCAAGGATATGAAATGTATTCAATATGGAGAAAGTTGAAGCTAATAGAACTACAAACTAGGGGCATTCAACAGGAACACTCCTCAGTTGATCAAAAGCTGATACAATTGAGAGAAACATTGAAGGAGGTGCAGGGGAAGCTTAATGAAGATTATTGCAACAACTTGCTGATTGATGAGGAAAGGAAGACTTTGGCACTCATAGAGAAATGGGAAGCAATTCAGGAGAAAATAATGAGGCAGAAGTCAAGAGCCACATGGATCCAATTAGGAGACTGCAACACTAAATACTTCCATGCTTATATGAGAGCCAGAGAAGCAAGAAACAAGGTTAGCTGCATTTATAATGAACAACAAATAAAAATCACTGATACAAAGCAGATACAGAAGGAATTCATTCAGTTCTTTCAACAATTACTAGGTAAAGCAGCAGATGAATTGCCAGGGATTAATGTCAATATAGCAAGAAATGGTCCTTGTCTAACACTGAATCAGCAGCAACAACTATTACAGCCTGTAACATATGAGGAGATAAGCCAGATTGTGCAAAGTCTCCCTAGTGACAAAGAACCTAGTATTGATGGGTACCCTGCTGAGTTCTTTAGAGAATTTTGGCCAATCATTGGAGGGGAAGTCATAGAAGCAGTACAAAAATTCTTTGAAACTGGCAGACTATTGAAAGAAATTAACTGCACAACAGTTACATTGATTCCCAAGGTTCAAAATCCTACTTATATGGAGGAGTTCATGCCTATTGCTTGTTGCTCTACACTGTACAAGATCATTGCTAAGGTACTGACAAATAAGCTTAAACTAGTTGTTGATTTATTGGTTGGGCCTTCTCAATCTGCCTTCATAGAAGGGAGAAACATCCTTGACAATGTTATAATGGTCATGAATTGATTAAAGGGTACACTTACAAAGCAGTTTCTCCTAGATGATTGATTAAAGTAGATATCAGAAAAGCATATGATTCAGTTGAATGGAGCTTCTTGAAATCAATTCTGCTTGAATATGAGATACCATATAAGATGGTAACATTAGTCATGGAATGTGTAACTACTGTTAGTCATACATTACTGTTGAATGGTGGACTAACTGACAAATTGAAGCAAGGAAAGGGCTAAGGCAAGGAGACCCAATGTCTCCGTATCTGTTTGTTCTAGCAATGGCGTACCTGAACAGATCTTTGAAGACACTTATCTAGAATCCTGACTTTAACTTCCATCCTAAATGTGCTAGACTACAAGTCCTACACATCTGCTTTGCAGATGATTTACTGATGTGTTGCAGAGCAGATGAAGTATCCATGAAGTTATTGATGGGAGTGTTTGATCACTTCTCCACTGTTTCTGGTCTACAAGCAAATCTGAGGAAAAAAGTTCATTACATATAGCAGGGGTGCCTATGGACTTCAAAGACAAAATGCTAGCAGAATTACATTTAACAGCAGGCAATCTTCCATTTAAATATTTGGGAGTTCCTCTACTCACTATTCATCAGTGCACGCCATTAGTTGAGAAGATTGTGGATTGGATCAGAAGCTGGACATCAAAATTCCTATCCTATTCTGGAAGACTACAATTCATTAAGAGTGTCCTATTTGAAATACAGACCTATTGGGCACATGTATTCCTATCCCAAAGAAAGTCATTAAACTTGTCAATAGTATCTGCAGGAGCTATTTGTGGGCTGTAAGTCATGATAATGCTCACAGAGCTCCTATTGCTTGGGAAACATTGTGCAAACCAAGAGCTGTTGGGGGTCTAAACATTATCAACTATGAGACATGGAATAAAGCTGCTTTGACTAAACTCATATGGGCTATAATGGCAAAGAAGGATAAGCTTTAGATTAGGTTGATCCATAGTCATTACATAAAGCAGAAGGATATTAATACCATGGATGTTCCAAAGCAGGCTAGTTGGTTAGTAAGAAAATTATTCATAGCTAGAGAATGGTGAGCTAATGACTTAACAGTCATAGATACCTTTGCACAGAATGGAAAATGCAGTATTAAAAAGGCCTATCTACATGCTATTCCAAGGTACCCCAAAGTCCGATGAAAATCACTAATCATGTTGACTGGAATTCTACCAAAGCAGCAATTCATTTTATGGATGGCAATACAAGAAGGCTGGCTACTGTTGACAAATTGGCAAAGTGGGGAATTCAGGTGGCTCAATCATGTGCACTGTGTTAAAGAGATATAGAGGAAACACATGATCACTTATTTTTTGAATGTCCATATTCACAAAGATTATGGAAAGAAATGCTAGAATGGCTAAGATACCAAAGAAGTGTTGCAAAATGGGAAGCTGAGGTGCAGTGGATAATTGCCAATGCAAACAATAGGAATCCAAGGAAGACAATCCTAGTAGTGGTGTTTGCAGCAACAATATATCATATTTGGATGGAACGCAATGATAGAAGATTTCAAAACCAGAAAAGAGAGGCCAAAGACAGCGCTAAAGACATTATCATACAAGTGCACATAACAGGACAACATAAATGTAAATGGACACATATATTGATTACACTAAATAATTATCCTAATTGTAATCCAGAGCAAGTAGGATAAGGGTGAAAATCATTTACATCCCCCAAGTTGGTGTTAAAAATCAAACTTATCCTCCAACTTTGAACAAATATCATCATGCTCCTCATATCAAAGGTTACTTCTTAAAATATCTATTTTACCCTCTACAATCTTTATCTCTTATTTTTATTCTTTAATATAATGATATTTTAATTTTAATTTATGTTATCGACTTACCTATAGTCATTTTAAAGAAACTTTTTGAAATTAAAAAAAAAGGGAGGTAGTTGTCAGACATACAAGTTAATGGCGTTCAATAGTGAAATAACTAAGAACAATAAAAAAAATACAATAATTAAAATTGGAGAATAATAAAAATAATCACACACACCGACGTACATTATATGCATTTAGTATATATAATATTAAAATAATAATAAAGTAGCAATACATTTTGTAATAAAATTCAAATATAATTATTTTACTTATAATGTTAGTGAACTTAGAAGTGCGTAACTGGTAAAGTTGTTGTCATTTGATCAGGAGGTCACGAGTTTGAGCCGTGAAAACAGTCACTTGCAGAAAATGTAGGGAAATGCTGCATACAATAGACTCTCCTTCCTTAGACCCCGTGCATAACCGGAGCTCAGTGCACTGGGTTGGCTTTTTTTGAAAAAAAAAATAATGTTTGTGAACTTAGACTAAATTATATAATAAGATATAACATTATTTAAATTATGAATAATTACCTGCATTAAAATCCTTATTTGCGGTATTTTTATCTATTATTTTGGAGATTATCCAGATAATATAAAAAAGTATTATGTATATGAGGAGCTGAAAATGTCGAAGGTTAAAATAGACATTGCGTGAGATGAAAGGATGAAGATGATAATTGTTCAAAGTTGGAGGATGAGTATGATTTATAAGACAAACTTGAGGATGTAAATAATTTTCACCCGTCTATATCTTATTGAAAAGAGAAACGTACCTCTTTATGAAATAATTTTGAATATGGATGCACCAAGCGATATGCAGTTACCTTGATTAAACGATTGATTGAAGTAATACGATCATAGTTAATCAATGAAAATTATGCAAAGAACATGAGATCATATACTTATTATCTGGATACGTCCACATTAGGGTAATGGTTTTCTATTTATTACATGGTTAAGAAAGAAACAACTTAACTTTATAAAACTGTAAGTCTGTAACCCCCACCTCTCGTTGAAGACACCATCTCACCAGTTCTCGAACTTGTTAAATTATTCAAAGAATAACTTTGATGTAATATTTTCAGTTTTTCACGATCATATTAACTTGTCAACCATTGTTTTGATATTTTCTACCTTTATTGTTGTAAAAAAAAAATGGAGTGGTATATAATTCAAATCAATATAGTGTCAAATTTGGCTTTCTGTCAAACACTATCACATCTTGTGGGGCGGAGGGAATTGATGTTTTGGTCTTCGTAAGTTGGCCCTACGGTGTCCTCTAGTACGGGAAGTGGGATTTTGACATTTGGTTGCTACTTTAACTATTAACTTTACACTGAAATAAAATAGGAGTAATTGATTTAAGCAGAGATTTGCGGGATTCTTGAAGAAACCAGCATTTGAAAAATGATAGATTATCGGAACCAATAAAAAGGTGCTGAACAAATGAAAGAAAATCGGCAACAATCTTTAAGTATCAAAATACAACAAAGTTTGACCCATGGCAAGTGACCGAGTAAAGAGATTAGAAGGTCCAAATGCACGAATCATTCTACAAGTAATAGTTTATAAAGGTAAATGAAGAAAATGGTAAAAGGGCCTGTCGACAGGGGCAGATTTAGGAGGGGGCGGAAGGGTTCAGCCGAACCTCATTCGCCCAAAAATTATACCGTGTATATATAAAACAAAATTTATTTTTTATCGTCTATATATTAAGTTTTGAATCCCCTTTACACAGCCCAAAAGCATAACTTAATTGCCAAGAGAGTTCAAAATCTTTGAAAAGTCTTATGTTCAACTCCTTAAATCCGGGTATATTGGAGGGCGGCCAGCACTTAGAAATTTACTGCGCAGAGTCTGGTGTATTATTTTGATTAACATTGGTAAAGAAAGAAAGAAAAGATAAATGAGTTAAGCTTACGGAACCCGTACGCTGCTTGGCCATCTTTATAGAAACAGTATGTGAGTTAGGGGGAGATGCTTTTACAAACTATAAAGCAGCCACTTAACAGCCATTTTCCTCATTATTTAAATATGTAGAACAATGATTTTTCTTAACCACATAGTTTTCTGACTTTATTTCTTCATACTACTTTCTTAGTGCGGAAGTATTAACCTATCAAATCAAAAGGCAGCTAATGCTGCAGAGTTGCAAGAAAAACCGTTGATGAAGTCCACCAATACAATCAACTATTGTCCATTTGACAGGTCAATGTTCTACATATTAGTAGAAAATTTCAAGAAAAAGTGGAATGTGCAGAGCAAATTAGACCCCAAAATAAAAGTTGTAGAGCCCCGTGCTGGGCCACTTTGCTTTTGTATTTTCCTGAATAAATAGAGTGATTCAAATATGCAAAAAAGTAAGCACACAATTCAAATCCAAACATCAATGTCCTAACTTTAGTTCCTACTCTCATTACCTTTAGCAAATATATAGTATAATAAAAACAACAAAGGGGTCCATCACCTCCCTTAATCAAAAGCTTCTTTCCCTTTTACTTTCCTTAATCCACTTCCTACTTCATCTTAATAAGTAGATCCAACATTCATTTGTTCTTCTTTCCTCTCATAATTCATTTTGCCATGACTTCCTCTGAGAGCTTGAGCTTCTTTTCTCCTGAATATACTTCTCCTAAGATGTTTCCCCTTACTCCATCGCCGTTACCACCACCACCAGTACCATCACATAAACGCGGCGTACCACTACCATCTCCTATGAACCAAATTGTCGTGTCAAAACATGCCCTGAATCAACCTTTGACACCAGAAATCCCATTTGAAAACAAGACAAAACCAGTACAATATATTGTACCGCGACAACGTAGACGGACAAATCCTGGAGTATGGTTTGTTGCAATTCTATGCATGATATTCTGCTTACTTCTGATATGTTTTGGGATTGTAACACTAGTCATATTCCTTTCCATTAAACCAAGAAATCCATTATTTGATACTTCTAATGCTAGCCTTAGTCTCATCTACTTAGACTCCCCACAATATATGAATGGTGATTTTACATTTATTGCAAATTTCACCAATCCAAACAGGAAGCTTGATGTGAGATTTGAGCATTTGGACATTGAGCTATATTTTTCAGATAGTCTAATAGCAACTCAAGTTCTTCAACCTTTCACTCAGAGGCGACACGAAACACGGCTAGTACCAGTTCACATGATATCTAGCTTGGTTTATTTGCCACCAATTTCAGCCTTCAAACTCCAAAAGCAGGTCCTAAGCAACAGAGTTGTTTATAACATCAGAGGAACTTTCAAAGTCAAAGTTAATATTGGCCTAATTCATTACTCTTACTGGTTACATGGGAGATGTCAGTTAGAGATGACAAGTCCACCTGCAGGTGCTCTTATTACCCATAGTTGTAGAACAAAGAGGTGAAATGGTAAAAAAAAAAGATTATTACTTCTGTATATTGCATACTTTAGTACAGCAATTTGATTTGATTTTCATTTTCTCCTTGTGAAATAATGCTTTAAGTAAGCGCACAGGAATTTCTCTCAGCTGTAATTGATCCTAATAACAGAACAACCAAGCAAGTTGGGACCGGCAATATGAATCTTGATATTACATGTTCTTTCATTTATGTCCGTCTCAATCCAATATTAACGAAACTTAGTTTTTAGCAATAGTAAGTTCCCTACAGTATAGCTCAATAATTGGAAGGAAAAAGGCTCTGATAAATTTAGACAATTGTCTCTTTTTCTTTTCTTTGTTTTGTTTTTTTCCTATCATTTTGCCCCAAGAAATTAGCCCTATTATTTATACCTCTTTAATAAATTAGCTCTAAAACTGCTATATGTTCTATAAAGGGGTGCCAGCTAACTTGTACTACTAGTATATTGCTATATCAATTCCTGGTTGTTTAAAGTAGCTGAGATAGCAAAGCAGAATATTCAGGAAGCACTTAGGGAGATTCACGAATCACTTTTTGACAGTTGGCGACAGTACAGCAATCTTTACCTGTTACTTCTTTCTGATTCATTAATAAACAGAAATGAAGCATTTCAAACCAAGTGGAACTTATTAAACATTGCATTTACATTAGTTAGCAAGGCAGAACGTGATGATAAGATAATCTGCTCTGTTCACTGTTGAGACAAAAGATGTAACTTGAATACATGAGTAGTTTAGTCTATTTATGTGCTAACAGAGTAGTGTGTTAGTCAGTTAATGATACACGTGAATGGTTAGTGAGGTGGTAAGAGCAGTTAGTAACGCCTTGTACATATACATAGCTTGTACAAGTAATGAAGAACAGAGTATTCATTTGTCTACTGTTCCATTCATCTTCACGCACCTCTTCTCTTCTCTCTTCTCCCTCCCTCGTTCGTTAGAGTTTCCATCTCTTCTCAAACCTCCATTTCAATATGGTATCAGAGCTCGAGCTCTAAATCGAAGCTCGCAAATCGTTCCTCTGTCTTCTCCTCTACTATGTCTTCTTCTCTGCAGTCTCAAAACAATTGAGATCTCTTTTTTTTTATTCGAAGCCCCAAAGTACTCAAAAATGGCGATTGATGATTTGGAACATGAAAATGCAACTGTCACAGCTGAAAATGCATCACAAGCATCCTCCGATTCCATTACAGCTCACTGGCACTGATAATTACTCCTTGTGGTATTGATCTATGTGCATTGCATTAACCGCAATAAACTGGGTATCGTTGATGGCAGGTAGCCAAAAGAGCGATTTCGTGAGAAGTATTGGTATCAATGGGAACGAATTGTGTTGTCATGGCTGATGAACTCAGTTGCAACAACCTTAATTAGTGGTATTGCTTATGCCACTACTGCATAAAAGGTGTGGACGGCTTTACAAGAGAGGTTTGACAAAGTGAATGATACTCGTTGCTACAATTTGCACAAGGAAATCGCTACCCTAAGTCAAGGTACTTCCTCTATCTCTGTCCATTATTCAAGGATCAAGAACCTTTGGGATGAGACTAAGTCTATTATACCCACTCCTGGTGTGATTGTATTAAGACAAAGGAGTTTATTGTACATCTACGAAAGCAAAAGGTGTATCAGTTTCAAATAGGCTTGAATGACTCTTACTCTCGAGCTCGTAGCAAAATACTTATGATGAAGCCACTTCTTTCAGTGAATCAAGCATATGCCATGCTTATGGGTGATGAAAGCCAAAGGTTGTAGCTGCTTCCACTGGTATTTTAGGATCTTCACCTACTGTAAATACACATCTTTATGATACAACTGCACTATACAATGCTAAGCCTAGTTTCAATCCAAAAGTTAGGAAGAACTAGAGCATTCAGTGTGAGTTTTGTAAAATGCAGAGCCATAGTAAAGAAAACTGCCTCAAAATGATAGGTTATCCATCAAATTATAAATTCAAAAATAAAGGGGGTGTTGGGGCTTATAATGTAATGGCCGAACCTGGATACAGTATGCCTATGTACCCTAATCATATCTCAAACCATGGTACTCTAATGGCTCATTTGCCTGCATATCAAAATCAGCAACAGACCATGACTCAAGGAGTTAAGTATTCTCAAGCCATGAATCAAGCACAGGGTCATTCTGGTCCTTAAGCTCAAGCAAGATCCTCCTCTATACAGGCACAGGGACCCTCCACAAGTTCCTCTACAAAGGCTCAAGAAAGTGCTTTTCCTTTCACTAAAGAACACTACGATCAGATAATGCAGATTCTAAACAATTCAACTTCCTCTGCTCAAGCAAATGTGCCAGGTACTAGCACTGCTCTCTTAGCATGTACTAGTCCACAAGAACAGATTATTGATACTTGAGCAACAAATCATATGGTGTCAGATGGTAACTTTTTTACTAAGACTTCTATAGTTTCTCCCCCTAATCCTAGGAGAGTCTTATTACCTAATGGAAATGTCACTCAAGTAACTCATACCGGTGATAGTAATATTTCAAATAGAAGCACTCTTAAAGAAGTTTTCTATGTGCCTCAGTTCAAGTTCAACTTATTATCAGTCTCCAACGTGACAAGAGATCTTAAATGTTTTGCTTCCTTTTATCCTGATTTTCGTGTCTTTCACGATCTCTTCAGTGGAAGGGTGAGGGAGATTGGTAGAGAAAGAGATGGTCTATACTTTATGTAGAGATATGGTGGCAAGAAGCTCACTGCAGTCTCTTTAGCTACTGTTGGAATAAAGTCAAGACAGGGTGACACTACAGTTGATATTACCTTGTGGCATAAAAGACTAGGTCATGTATCTAGTAGTGTTCTTAGGAAACTGTTTGCCGCCTTGCTAGCTAGTATCAATGACACTATCAATAAATGTAGTGTACGCCCTTGTGCTAGGCAAACCAGGTTGTCATTCCATTCGAGCTGCATTAAGATTGTTGTTGCAGTTTATCTAATACATCTTGATGTTTGGGGTCCATATAACTCTGCAACTTTTGATGGCAATAAGTAGACTTTTGTTGATGACTTTACTAGGATGACTTGGTTATTCCTACTGAAGCTCAAATCTTACGTATGTGTGCTTCTTACTCAGCTTGTTGTGTTCATTCAAACTCAATTTAATAAAATTGTGAAAGCAGTCAAGTCAGACAATGGCTCTGAGTTTGTCAACTCTAATTGTATCTCATTGTTTCAGAAGTATGGTGATCGTTAACTCTATGTTGAGTTGGTGATCGTGAACTCGATGTTTCCGAAGAGGGAGGAACATTTGGTTACTTTCCGGAGTATGGTGGCTAAGACTCAGATTGACTACCTCTTCTTTAGGAAGTGTGATAGGGGGTTGTGAAATGATTGCAAAGTGATCCCGAGTGAGAACCTCGCAACTCAACATAGGCTCCTGGTGATGGATGTCAATATCTTGATGAAGAGGAAGAAGAGGTTGGCACAGGGTCAGTCGAGGATCAGGTGGGTAGATTTGTCTAAGGATAATCTGCAGGAGTTGGTGGGGCAAATGACTAATATGGGTTCCTGGAAGAGTGGTGGGGACGTTAGCGCTATGTGGACGGCGACAGCGGGCTGTATAAGGGAGGCAGCAAGAGATGTGTTGGGAGTTTCAAAAGGTTACTCTGGAAGGTACCGAGGCGACTGGTGGTGGAATAACGTGGTCCAAGGTAAAGTGGAAGCCAGGAAAGTGGCTTACATTAAGTTAGTAGAGAGCACCGACGAGGATCAGAGGAGAGCGAACAAAGAAAGATATAAGGAGTCTAGGAAGGAGGCGAAATTAGCGGTCACATGGGCTTAGATTGCTGTTTTTGGTCGGCTTTATGAGAAACTTGGGGGCAAAGGTAGGGACAAGAAGTTATTTCGGTTGGCCAAAGAAAGAGAGAAGAAGGCTCGTGACCTGGATCAAGTAAGGTGCATCAAAGACGAAGGCGGTCAAGTATTGATGGAAGAGGCCTAGATTAGGCAAAGATGGCAGTCGTACTTTCATAAACTTCTGAATGAAGAGGGGGGTGGAAATATCGTGTTAGGGCAATTGGAGCACTCCGAGAGTCACCGAGATTTTAGGTATTGTAGGCATATTAAGGTTGAGGAGGTCGTGGGTGCGATGGGTAGGATGAGTCGGGGCAAAGTGACCGGACCAGACGAGATCCCAGTAGAGTTTTGGAGATATGCGGGTAGAGCAGGCTTGGAGTGGCTGACTGGGTTGTTTAATATTATCTTAAGGATAAAAGAAATGTATGATGAGTGGCGGTGGAGTACAATGGTTCTGGTGTACAAGAACAAAGGGGATATCAAGAATTGTAACAACTATAGGGGTATCAAGTTACTAAGTCATACCATGAAAGTTTGGGAGAGGGTGGTGGAAGGGAGGATGAGGAAGGGGGTGTCTATAGCGGAAAATCAGTTCGGGTTCATGCTGGGTCGTTCTATTACAGAAGCTATCCACCTTATCAGGAGGTTGGTGGAACTATACAGAGATAGGAAGAGGGATTTGCATATGGTGTTTATTGACTTGGAGAAGGCGTATGACAAGGTCCCTAGGGACGTCTTTTGGAGGTTTCTAGAGGTGAAAGGTGTGTCGGTGTCTTACATTAGGGCGATAAAGGATATGTATGATGGAGCTATGACTCGTGGGAGGTGACTCAGCATTTTCCGCTAATTATGGGGTTACACCAAGGATCTGCGCTCAGCCCGTTCTTATTTTCTTTGGCAATGGACGCACTGACGCACCATATCCAAGGATAGGTGCCATGGTGTATGTTGTTCGCTGATGATATAGTTCTGATTGATGAGAAGCGAAGCGGCGTTATTGGGAGACTGGAGGTATGGAGGAAGGCCTTGGAGTCTAAAGGTTTCAAGTTGAGTAGGACTAAGACGGAATATGTGGAATATAAGTTCAGCGACGTTACGGGAGAAGCGTATGTGGAAGTCAGGCTTGACTCACAGGTCATGCTCAAGAGAGAAAGTTTTAAGTACTTAGGGTCAATTATCTAGGGAGATAGGGAGATAGAAGGGGATGTTACGCATCGTATTGGGGTGGGGTGGATGAAATGGAGGTTAGCGTCTGGAGTCCTATGTGACAAAAATGTGCCACTGAAACTCAAAGGTAAGTTCTATAAGCGGTGGTTAGACCGGTCATGTTGTATGGAGTTGAGTGTTGGCCAGTCAAGAATTCACATATCCAGAAGATGAAAGTAGTAGAAATGAGGATGTTGAGATGGATGTGTGGGCACACTAGGCTGGATAAGATTAGGAATGAAGATATTCGGGAGAGGGTGGGCGTGGCTCCCGTGGATGACAAGATGCGGGAAGCGCGTCTTAGATGGTTCAGACACGTGCGGAGGAGAATCCTAGAGGCACCGATTAGGAGGTGTGAGCGGTTGACTTTGGCAAGTACAAGAAGAGGCAGAGGGCGGCCTAAGAAGTATTGGGGCGAGGTGATCAGGCAGGACATGGTGCGTCTTCATATTTCCGAGGACATGGCTCTCGATAGGAACAAGTGAAGGGAGAGCATTAGGGTTTTAGGCTAGGGGTAGTCGAGAGTTCTTTCCCTCTTTGTACCGGGTAGTGTGTTAGAGTTTTGGTTAGGTTTGCTAGTGGTCTATGTTGTGTGCACATTATTTTTTTGCATAGTTTTGTGTTATTGTCCTTTCACTTATTTGTTGTTGTTATTTTCTTTCTGGCATCTTTTGTTGTTACATACCTTTTCTTTTGTTTCTTTTCTGATATCATTATCTCTCCTGTTGAGCCGAAAGTCTCCCGGAAACAGCCTCCCTACCCTTTTCGGGGTAGGGGTAAGGTCTGCGTAGACTCTACTCTCCCCAAACCCCACTAGTGGGGATTTTACTGGGTATGTTGTTGTTGTTGTTTCAGAAGTATGGTATCATCCATCAAATAACTTGTTCTTATACTCCTCAGAAAAATGGAGTTGTTGAGAGAAAGCACACGCACATCCTAGAAGTCACACGAGCTTTATGGTTTCAGGCCAATATTCCCATCAAGTATTGGGGGTATTGTGTGCTTGCAGCAGTGTACATCATAAATAGGATGCCATATTCTATTCTTCATGGTCTTTCTCCCTTTGAAATATTGTATGGTAGGGCACCCAACCTTAGTCACTTAAGAATTCTTGGTTGCTTGTGCTATGCCAAGAAAGTTCAAGAAACAAATAGACTTATGCCCAGGGCTAAACCAGTTATTCTCATGGGCTTCTCTGATACTCAAAAAGCCTACATTCTACTGGATCTCTCTTCTCATTGTTTTTTTATCAACAGGAATGTCTCTTTCAGGGAAGATATATTTCCCTTCAAAGATATTACAGCCACATCACCTCATATTTTCTTACCACCTGACTTGTCCAGCTCTAGTGAAGAGAAACCTTCACTTCCTTATGTTCCTGCTAGGCATGAGTCTAGTAACTCTTCTCCTTTGCACCAGTCAGCAGTAGATATGATGCCTTCTATACTTCCTCCTCCTACTCGAAACGTCACTGGTCTGAGGAGATCTTTGTGGACAAGGCATGCTCTTATATGGATGAAGGACTTTGTGTCACAACCTGGACACAAGCCTATTCCCTATTCCCTTGCTAGCTATTTGTCTTACGCTGGAATTTCTCTCAAGTATCAGGCTCATTTGAAAGCATTCTATGCTATCCAGGAGCCTACTTCTTTTGAGCAAGCTGCTCAAGCTCCTAGGTGTATTGAAGTTATGCAAGCTGAAATTGTTGCATTAGAATCCGACCACACTTGGGATGTCGTTGTCACGACCCAAATCGATGGGCCGCGACGGGCACCCGATACCTTACTCGACCGAGTACCAATGTGACGTATCTTTCTTATTACATTATCATATACACGTGACATACGGGCCTAATAGGCCAACATAATCATTTATAAATTCAAAACATGGGCCGATAAGGCCGTACAATCTTTCACGTATACGACGTATGTCTACAAGCCTCTAAGAGTACATAAATGTCATAAAGTTCGGGATAGAGTCCCGCCATACCAAACAATACACATCTAAATCATACTAACCAAACAAGAGACACCGAAGCAAATGGAGCGCACCAACCTTTTCCGCTGAGTTGATTGCCTGCTTGGAGGGCTCTCAACCTGTCTATTGGGACTTGCGGGCATGAAACGCAACGTCCCCAGGCAAAAGGGACGTCAGTACGAATAATGTACCGAGTATGTAAGGCACATAAATAAGTACATAAGAGACATGGAAGAAATATAGAGTACATGACTCAACCCGTAAGCCTGAATAACTTTGTAAATCATAAATTACTTTTAGTGTCATGCATATGCGTATGAATGTCATAGGTACATGTTTCATAACATCATCAGCCTCTAAGGACATTCCATCATATCATATCGGCCACTATGGGCAAAATCATCATCGTATATCAGCTTATCAGGTGGTGGTGCGTATATAACGCCATAACCTTTCCCATATTCCATATACATATATATACATACATATATACGCGTATATAACGTCATTTGAATCATATATATATACATACATATATACACATATATAACGCCGTTTGAATCATATTTCAGCCACTATGGGCAACATCATCATCATATACCAGCTGATCAGGTGGTGGTGCGTATATAACGCCATAACCTTTTTTCCATATCTCATATACATATATTCACATATATACGCGTATATAACGCCATCTGGTCATGCGTCAATGCACATGTATGAAATGCATAAAAAGTATGTAATAATCTCAATATTTCATCCGGATAAACTTTTCCAACTGCGTATTATTCTGAGACCCATGAACAGAAAATAATAATAATTTTCATGGGGAATCAAGAATATAGACACCCTACTATTTCTATGAATAGAGTAATTTATAGAAACTGTATATTTGCTCGTTTCTTCAGTATAATTTGGACCATGCCAAAAGAAAGAAGGGATAGCCTTAACATACGTGAGCCGGTTCTCCGGAAAATTTCTCTAACACCCGACGATTGCGACAAGACACGTGACGGAAAGATCGGAGTAGGAAAAAATCCATATGAGATTTTGAAACAAGTTGCACCGTACTCCCTTAGAATTGAAATTTCACATTGTGATAACATTAGGAAGAACATTGCTCGAACTCTAAATCAACAGTGAACTTGAAATCTTTCCCATCTCCTAGTTCCAAAAACCAAGCACTAAATTTCTTGAAATCTCACTATGCAACAAGGCTTCTAAATTCGCACAACTAACAACTCACTTCAAGAAGCATTGCCGTTCATCATCTACTTCTTTAGGAATAGCCAACTTCTAATGGAACCGGGAAAGCTTCAGTAGCATGGTGGTCAATGTTGAAGTGCACGGAAGCACTCTAGGATACAGATAACTGATTCTTTGTCCATGTGCACTTAAATGCCTATGTGTTTGACAAATGAGCTATTGATCCACTAGCTTGTATTAGTACGTGTAGTTTTGCAACTTTTAATATATCCATCCACTACAACTACTTGCCACATATATCAATCAAGGCATGAATCACAAGTTTTGCTAAGGCAAAAATCTGCCATGGTGGTCTTATCTAAGATAATTTAGATAATTATCAATTACCCGTATAATTAAGAATTGTCTTAAATTACTTAAAATTATACTTATTTTTAATACACTTTATGCACTTTGCTATCATGATCATGTGGTACCTTGTATGGTACTAGTCCATAAATATCGGGTATTAACGCTCGACCCGAATTTTATCCCCACGTGCCAAACATGGATGCAAATTTATTTTCTTTGACTTGCTTCCCCTTCCACCTTCATAATTTTATTCATCCCTTGTTAAATAGTATAATCCTTATAATCTCCAAATAATCTTTTACTTGGACTGATGTCAATTATCTTATGACAAATTCAACGTACAATACTACGGGGTGCAACATCATCGTAATTTATTACTGCAAAGCATAACATCGACGTAATACTGTGGGGCGTAATATTATTCCCCCCTTTGGAACATTCGTCCTCGAATGTTGACTGATACACTTATCATTTTCATGACACATAGCTCTTGTGAATACTTTAATATTCTCTTTTCCATTTAGGTAACTGTTCTTTGAATAAATCCAAAGGCCAGGGCATTCCTCCCTTTAGGCCTCTTTCCCATGCCATGACTTGTGATCGAATTCATCCCAATCTTGTAACTGTTGTTATCTTATTTCATGCGGCCCCTACGATTCTGATGTGCGCTTATGAGACTCTTCTTCCCTTTTTCCTCCAACTTTTATCCAATCTCTAGGCCTTATTGTGTAAACATATACAAGGCTTAATATGATGCCTCTCTGGGAATCTATAGGTGTATTTAAGTTCTTCGCTCGGTATTCTGTATAACTTGCGAATATGCCCATATCTTATTTTATAAATCTGGTTATCCATTCGTATGACTTTACTACATCTAGTAGGTCATACTATACCATAATCTTTTACTAAGGTTTGCAACTAATTCCAGGTTACCCTCGTTGCTTATCCTTAAGACTAATGGTCTCACCTCATCTCATACTTTGTGACTTTTATCCATCCGCTGTTGATTCACCTTAATGTTGATCTATCATCTACCACTGATAACTTGATCTCTTATGTAACACTGCCGCTAGGGCTCACGTTTTATAGGGAACATCTGAAATGATTAGATTGATCCACCTGGGGCGATACCCTGCTTTCATTAACCGTATCTCACAGCATCCCAATGTGATTAATCTTGCGTGGGTATTTTAATCCTATCCAATTATTGAGATCCCTTTTATTTTCCTCGTCAGATCATTACTCAATCGAAAGCCCAAATGTCGTCCTTTGTCTATAACAATTACACCCTCATCCTATTAACAGGGCAGCATTCTATCTCTTCTACATGTTATTAGTCTTAGACTCCTTCGAGTTCATTTAGGGTATAGTGATCTTTGTATCACTTAGAGAAACCATATGCTCTGCTTGTTTTCATGGGCTTAATCCCGAGGACTTATCCATTTTTGTTATAGCTTGCGATTTACTTGTAACCTTTCAACTTGCTTGCATCATAGATTTTCTTATTTCATTTGGGAACGTCAAGCAAGACTTCACATCATCTCTAACTCTTTTTTATTCTCTCAGGACTTTCGATGCCTAGACCATAGGCTAGAAGATATGCCACTAACAACGTTTCTATCATTCCTGGATACTGAATCCCCGCGCTTTTAGCCTTTTATTCGAAGTATGGACCATTCACAATCTTTTGCCTTTGAGTATCTCATATGTTATTAACCTTTACCTTACTTACCTTAAAATCTCGCATCGTATCTTCTATCTTTTTTATGACCTCCCTTCCACCTAGGTGTAATTCACGTCCATAACTTGAAGCTCTTATTAATATATTCGCACCTCTGGTATATACACAATACGATGGAAGCTTCGTAATGACTTCTTATGAGGCTGGTACTTCTTCTAACTGGCTTTCTTGTAGAGCCATTATAGATTATGGTTGTTGTGTTATTTCTTTTGAACATCTTATATTAAGAGTGATTCTGTCATGTTCTCAAGCACAACTTCTATAATTTTTCTAGGTCTTATAATCAGACTCCTGATTTAATTGGGTGATGTAATTCTTTAGCTTCCTCTTCCTTCCGATCCGCCTTTATGTAGGCTTAAGCTATCTTCCGATCTGTGGCTCATGGTATCAGTTATTACCTTGGCCTTTCATGGGTGTTATGGAATATCCATGATACAATCTTCTAACAATTCAATCCTTTGTCTAAGCCGTGGGCTTAATTCTTTCTTTAAACTTATACCGGAGTCTTCTATGTCCGTATGATTGTCAACAAATATGTTGCCTGGATAATGCTCCAAAATCTTGAGTGTATCCATAACGTACTAACTCTGGATCATTGATCAGATAATTCTTTTGTTCCATCTTAGCTTTCTTTCAACGTAAGCTATTACTTTTCCTGATCTTTTTGCCTACTTGTTGCGTCCATACTTAGCTTATCTTAGTGCCCATATATATTGAAATTCCATACAACTCATATGATCCTGAATATCACCTCTGATTTTACTCCATGTTCATTAGCCACTGTAGGTGTCACTTTCTTAGGGAGTGCATAGAATGTTGTTTTGAGACTGTTGTCACACGACCATTTTCTCTTTAGGTTGTTGTACTGAGGTTGAAGCCTTCTTCCTTATTTCCTCAACTAGTATTTCATCGTAGTACTTAGGTAAGACCCTCTGACTCTTGTAAACGTGCGAGCTTATTACATCGTATACTCGACAGACCTTCTGATGTCCTTCCTTGCCTATACTTATCTCTAGTTACTTATCTCCATGCCCTTGTGCTCGTATGGTTGTTTCTGAACTGATATTTTGACTCCCTTCTCAGTGGCACTTTCTTTTATCCCCGTAACACTCATACGGTACCTTTAGCTACCCCGACTCTTGTTTAGATGTATCTCAAGTATTATAATGATATTCTTCGAGGCTGAATTCTCCATGTTGGGTTATACTATGTTTATCTTACACGATCCGATGACTCGTTTGTAACCTCCTCTTTAGCCATAACTGGGACCTTCCTGGCCAATTACTAACTACTCGTTGGCCCATTCTCATATTAATATTCTGCGTAATCTTTCTTGGGTTATTTCCTTTGTCTTAACTTACGTCTCGCACTGGCTCCTTATTTATTAATAACAGCTCGGGAAGGAACCTTTACTTCCTCTCATTGACGTTGTTCTTGCACAATATTCTAAAATCGTAGCGTATCTGTAGCATTTTGGATAAATTCCATATCATTCCTTTTTCATTTTTTTCGCATTCTTGCTTTACCATTCCATAGTCACTAGAACCACTTAATTCCGATATAATGCAACATCACTCTATATTCCCCCCTTTAGGGGAGTACTAACATTGAGTGCTACGTTGATCTACATATAAATGTTTTAACTCTACATCCTTGGCGTCTTTTCACATCATCTATGACCCTTACTCGCCTTGCGGTAATTATTTTGTACCAAGGATAACAAATTTCCTTACTCAAGAGGGATACATCTAGTGTAACCGGTACGTACAGTCCCTTCAGTTTAACTTTGTTCACATTTCTTGCTCTAGGGAAGTGTTTTCCTGGATGACCATTTTCTGAATTTCACATGAATGTTCTTCTTTTGTCCATTATATTAACGCCGGGGCAAAATCTGAAATTCTGATGATACCGACTATTAACCAGTCACTCAGTCCTTAATTCACGTTTAGTTATCATGTTCACCAGCCTATACTGACTTGTATTACTTTGGGGGGTCTAACTTTTCCTTTTGTTCACGAACTTGTTTCTCGAAATGAGGATATGACTTTATGGCATATACTCTTTTGTTGTCTCAAGGCCTGTCACTTCTTGTCTTTTCATTCACTTGACTATAAACTATGTAATGTTGTCATTTTTTTCTCTGATCTACCGTTGTCATCCATGTATCACATGTTACTCATAATGCACTCTCTTCTTATTTCCTTCTAACATTTCTGTCTATCACTTTATTCTGAAACTTATCAACAAGATACTAACATTTCAGTCTATCACTTTATTCTGAAACTTATTTCTTTTGCTTTTAGCTCCCCTTTGCTTCATCCACTGGCTCCTCGGGTTGCTTAACATTATCTCTCTACTAGGGACGTGAGTCATACTAAGATGATTTTTATCCTTTCCAGGCTTCCAGTGCCTATCTTTGTAGTACTCATATCTACCTGTACTATTTTAGAGTGCACCATCTAGGTGTCTCACAAGGAGATCCATTAACACCTTTGTAATATCCTTCAGAAATGTCAACTAACACAACCAATATATTCCTCATTTTGGGTAACTCTAACCCCAGCCGGATCCTGATATTCGTCCTTCTCTTATACTTCTTATGTTAGCTTCCCTAGGGCATGAATGAGATGGGTGTGGTCAATTGTACATACCTTTATTACAATTGAAGGTAAATGAATACGCTTATATTTTTCTTCCAGAATTATAAATACCGATAACCTTCATTAACTGGGTACCTCGTTCCCTTCTTCACTTTGCTCTTTTTACTTGTTGAACCTTGTGTCTAACTTCCGATCCTGTTATTCCTTTTTACCGTAAGAGTGGATAAGTATTCTTTCCTTAATGCTCCTTATGAAGAACCTTACACCTTTTAGTGCACGCATAATCTGCTGAAGACAAACAAGATGCAAAATCGAGTTCCTCTATCTCAACACTTCCACATCTAAATCTCTTATCGATCGTCTTTCTGAATGTAGGTATCGTCGTGTTACGAATAAAATTGAATTTAGGAGTTTGAATTATTACAACGCAATCACACGATCTAGAGTAAGAAGAAAGAGTGACAATCCTAAATGCCATGTAGCCTCCTGCTTATAAGTGTGGTGCACGACACACCCATAAACAAGACTCTACTAGACACAGCTTGTAGACTCCCTGGGACAGAACTGCTCTGATACAACTTTTGTCACGACCCAAACCGATAGGCCGCGAGGGGCACCCTATACCTTACTCCGAGTACAAACGTGACGTATCTTTCTTATTACATTATCATATACACGTGACATACGGGCCTAATAGGCCAACATAATCATTTATAAATTCAAAACATAGGCCGATAAGGCCGTACAATCTTTCACGTATACGACATATGTCTACAAGCCTCTAAGAGTACATAAATGTCATAAAGGTTGGGATAGAGTCCCGCCATACCAAACAATACACGTCTAAATCATACTAACCAAAAAAGCGACTCCGAAGCAAATAGAGCGCACCAACCTTTTTCGCTGAGCTGATAGCCTACTTAGAGGGCTCTCGACCTGTCTATTGGGACCTGCGGGCATGAAACGCATCGTCCCCAGGAAAAAGGGACGTCAATACAATAATGTACCGAGTATGTAAGGCACATAAATAAGTACATAAGAGACATAGAAGAAATATAGAGTACATGACTGAACCCGTAAGCCTGAATCACTTTGTAAATCATAAATTACTTTTAGCGTCATGCATATGCGTATGAATGTCATGTCGTGCATAGGTACATGTTTCATAACATCATCAGCCTCTGAGGGCATTCCATCATATCATATCGGTCACTGTGGGCAAAATCATCATCGTATACCAGCTGATCAGGTGGTGTTGCGTATATAACGCCATAACCTTTCCCATATCCCATATACATATATATACATACATATATACACGTATATAACGCTGTTTGAATCATATATATACATACATATATATGCGTATATAACGCCGTTTGAAT
>ML268459.1:43795-63914 GCA_005239495.1 Nicotiana undulata | reverse complement strand
TATATATATTGAAGAGATTGGTTATAGTTGAGACCCTTGCCGGGCAATTGTTGTGATATTGATTGATGTTTTCCCCTTGCCGGGTGATTTTGAACTATATTTCCACTATGTTGCATTCCTTACCATTGATAATTGTCATTGTTTTAGTGAGGAAGAGTTTAAAGCACGAAGGGTGATGCCGTGCCATGATATACATTGATCTCACCATACATTGCATAGTGAGGAAGAGTGTAAAGCACGAAGGGTGATGTCGTGCCATGATTTACATTGATTATAAGCACGAAGGTTAATGTCGTGCCATGATTTACATTGATTATAAGCACGAAGGTTAATGACGTGCCATGATTTACATTGATTACATCATAACTTGCATAGTGAGGAAGAGATTAAAAGCACGGAGGGTGATGTCGTGCCATGATTTTCATTGACATACATAATACATCGCATAGTGAGGAAGAGAGTAAAATCACGAAGGGTGATGTCGTGCCATGTTCCATGATTATTCCACATCGTACATCGCATTGTGAGGAAGATATTAAAGTACGAAGGGTGATGCCGTGCCATTATTTACGTTTCTGGCATCTACACTGGTTTCCTTATCCTTCATTTGTTAAATTGCCTTTTCTTGTCTGCTCTTCATGCTCATTTAACTGCTCTATCGCATATGTTCCCCTTTAACTGCTCTCGTATCCCCATACTTGTCTGTTTATCTCTTGCCTTGTTTTTCCATGCTTTGTGTTTTAGAATAGGATAGGTTAACATTGTTGCTAAGTCTAGCCTCGTCACTACTTCGGCCGAGGTTAGGCTCGGCACTTACTCAGTACATGGGGTCGGTTGTACTGATGCTACACTACACTTCTTAATGTTGTGCAGATCCCGCACCCGGACCCCGTGGACAGCGTTGAGGGAGTCACCTTCTGTCCACCCAGAGCTTCAAGGTATACCTGCCGGCGTTCGTGGGCCTTGGTGTCTCTTCTACCCTTGGATCTCATATTGTCTTACATTTTCCGCTAGTTTCAAAGACAATGATATATTTTCCTTTCAGACTTGTATTTAGCACTCTATAGAGAGTTCGTGAGTTGTGACATCACGGTTTTTGGGGCTTATGCGACGTTCTGTATTTACTATTTCACTTAGCATTTTTGAATCATTATCCCATTTCCGCTGTTAAAAACTATAAGGTTTTTTGTTATTTCTGTTAAGATGGTATCTCAATGTTAGATTATCTGTACACATTGGCTTGTCTAGCGGGTTCAACGTTAGACGCAGTCACAGCCTGAAGGGTGGGATTTCGGGTCGTGACAAGTTGGTATCCGAGCTCTAGGTTGCTTAGGTCTCACAACTCACGGACAAACTTGGTAGAGTCTGAGGGATCAGTACGAAGACGTCTGTACTTATCCCCCAAAGGCTGCAAAGTAGGATAACTCCACATTTCTTCATCTCTGTCGTGCGATATGAATTTTGAGTACTGATTGAGTTCCTATTCTACTCTCTCACAGATGGCGAGGACGTGTGCTTCCCTTGGCTCTGCTCAGCAGCCCGACACTCCTGCTACAGCTCCTACGAGGGGTCGAGGTTGAGGATGAGGCCGAGGCCGGGGCCGGGCTCAGCCTAGAGCAGCAGCCCCAGTGGAGGACCCTCAGGTCGAGTCTGACGAGGAGGTCCCAATTCAGGTAGTCCCAGTTGGACCAGCGCAGGTCCCAAAGGGGTTCATAGCTACCCAGTCCTTTAGGACGCTCTTGTCCGTCTGGTAGGACTCATGGAGAGTGTAGCACAGGCAAGTCTTCTTCCTACTGCACCAGCTGGATCACAGGCTGGGGGAGGGACCCAGACTCCTGTTATTCATACCCCAGAGCAGGTTGCCACTCAGTTTCATACTCCAGCACCTCAGACAGCTGGAGTAGTTCAGCCGGGTATTGTGGCACCGGCAGCCGAGGGTGAAGCTATGTCAGCAGATGCTCTATGGAGACTAGATCGGTTCACCAAGTTATTCACTGCCACTTTTACTGGTACACCGTCAGAGGATCCACAGGATTATTTGGACAACTGTCATGAGGTTCTTCGGAACATGGTCATAGTGGAGTCCAATGGAGTTGACTTTGCTACTTTTCGGTTATCTGGCATAGCCAAGACTTGGTGGAGAGACTATTGCTTAGCCATACCATCTAGGTCAGCACCTTTGACTTGGGCTTAGTTCACAGAGGTATTCTTGGGGAAGTTCCTTCCCATTACTCAGAGAGAGGATCTCCGTAGGCAGTTCGAGTGCCTCCTGCAGGGTTCTATGATAGTTACCCAGTATGAGACCAGATTCATCACCTTAGCCAGGCACGCATTGATGATTCTCCCCACTGATCGGGAGTGGGTTCGGAGATTTATTGATGGATTGGCCCAGCCTATCAGACTCCAAATGGCTAGAGAGTCAGGTACAGACATTTCCTTTCAGGCTGCGGCCGATATGGCCAGGAGGATTGAGATGATTCTATCCTAGGGTGGAGTTCAGGGGGCTGACAACAGGTCCCGTCATTTTGGTAGATTCAGTGGAGCCTCAACTGGAGGCAGGGATTCTGTCGGCAGAGGTCATCCTCCCCGACCTTTCCAGTCAGCACTTCAGGTTTCTCATCGTGCACTGTCAGCTCTAGTTAGTGCACCACCAGCAACCATCAGTGCACAGCCACTTCAGAGTTATCAGGGTGGTTATCAGGGTCATTAGGGACAGTTCCAGAGTCACCAGTCATATCAGCAGAGGCCATGTTATTCCTGTGGTGTTCCGGGGCACATTGTCAGGTATTGTCCCCGAGCTTCTAGTGGTCCCCCGCATCAGGGCTCTTGTGCCATGGTTCTAGTATCAGGTGCACCCCCGCCCCCTCAGCCAGCTAGGGGTGGTCGTGGTGCCAGAGGAGGAGGACATGTTCATAGAGGTGGATCTCAGGCCACGAGAGGTAGAGGTCAGGTTGCAGCAGGTAGGACCAGGGATGTCCAGATTGGAAGGGCTCCGCCCCGTTGTTATGCTATTCCTGCTAGACCCGAGGCTGAGGCCTCCGATGCAGTTATCACAGGTACGGTCTCAGTTTGCAGCTGAGATGCTTCGGTGTTATTCGATCCGGGTTCTACTTTCTCCTATGTGTCCTCATATTTTGCCCCTTATTTGAGCATGCCTCGTGATTCTTTGAGTACTTCTATGTATGTGTCTACCCCGGTAGGTGATTCTATTGTGGTAGATCGAGTCTACCATTCTTGCTTAATTGTTATAAAGAGTTTGGAGACTCGGGTAGATTTATTGCTTCTTGATATGGTAGACTTTGATGTTATATTGGGTATCGACTGGCTATCTTCCTATCATGCCATTCTGGACTGTCATGCCAAGACAGTGACCTTAGCCTTGCCAGGAGTACCTCGTTTAGAGTGGAGAGGGACTCCTAGTCATTCTTCTGGTAGAGTTATTTCTTATATGAAGGCTCGGCGCATGGTCAAGAAGGGTTGTTTGGCCTATCTGGCCTATGTTTGTGATTTTAGTGCCGAGGTTCCTTCCCTGGAGTCTGTGCCCGTAGTTCGTGAGTTTCCAGAGGTATTCCCTGCTGACCTGCCGGGTATGCCACCCAACAGGGATATTGACTTCTGTATTGAGGTAGCTGAGGGCACTCAGCCTATTTCTATTCCGTCGTATCGTATGGCACTGCCAGAGTTGAAGGAATTGAAGGAACAATTACACGATTTGTTGGATAAAGGCTTCATCAGGCCTAGTGTTTCTCCTTGGGGTGCTCCCGTGTTATTCGTGAAGAAGAAAGATGGCTATATGAGGATGTGCATTGACTACCGGCAGTTGAATAAGGTTACTAACAAGAACAAGTATCCTTTGCCGAGGATTGATGACTTATTTGATCAGCTTTAGGGTGCTTCAGTGTTCTCTAAGATAGACTTGAGATCTGGTTACCATCAGCTGAGGATAAGGGCGTCTGATGTACCTAAGACAGCTTTTCGCACTCGCTATGGGCACTATGAGTTTTTGGTGATGTCTTTAGGGTTGACTAATGCCCCCGCTGCATTTATGGAGTTGATGAATCGGGTATTCAGGTCTTATTTGAGTCATTCGTGATCGTTTTTATAGATGATATCTTGATTTATTCCCGTAGTCGATAGGAGCATGAGCAGCATCTTCGGGTTATTCTCCAGACTCTGAGAGATCGGAAGTTGTACGCCAAGTTTTCTAAGTGCGAGTTCTGGTTGAGTTCTGTGGCATTCTTGGGCCACGTTGTGTCGGCGGAGGGCATTCAGGTGGATCCGAAGAAGGTTTCAACAGTTAGAGATTGGCCTAGGCCCACTTCAGCCACTGAGATTCGGAGCTTCTTAGGCCTAGTAGGATATTATCACCGGTTCGTGGAGGGGTTTTCATCTATAGCAGCCCCGATGACCAAGTTGACGCAGAAAGGTGTGCAGTTCAGATGGTCCGAGGAGTGTGAGGCGAGCTTTCAGAAGCTCAAGACATCATTGACCACAACACCAGTGTTGGTATTGTCCACAGGTTCAGGTCCGTATACCGTGTATTGTGATGCGTCACGGGTTGGGCTCGGTGCGGTATTGATGCAGGATGGCAAGGTCATAGCCTATGCATCTCGTCAGTTGAAGTTTCACGAGAAGAATTATTCGGTTCACGACTTGGAGCTTGCAGCTATTGTTCATGCCTTGAAGATTTGGAGGCACTATTTGTATGGGGTATCGTGTGAGGTATTCACTGATCATAAGAGTTTGCAATACTTATTTAAGCAAAAGGAGTTGAACATGAGGCATAGAAGGTGGTTAGAGTTGTTGAAGGATTATGATATTACTATTCTCTATCATCCGGGGAAGGCCAATATGGTGGCCGATGCTTTGAGCCGAAAGTCAGTTAGCATGGGTAGTCTTGCCTATTTATCAGTTGGAGAGCGGCCTCTTGCTTTGGATGTTTAGGCATTAGCCAACCGATTTGTGAGGTTGGAGGTTTCTGAGGGTGGCAATGTTTTGGCCCATACCATTGCTCGTTCTTCATTGTATGATCGTATTCGTGCCAGGCAGTATGATGACCATTGTTTATGTGCTCTTAGAGATACGGTTCGGCACGAACGTGCCAAGCAGGTCACAGTTGATGCCGAGGGAGTTTTGAGGATGTAGGGTCGTATTTGTGTACCCGATGTGGATGGCATTCGTGAGTTGATAGTACAGGAGGCCCATAGTTCCCTGTATTCCATTCATCCGGGCGCCGCAAAGATGTACCAAGATTTGCGGCAGCATTATTGGTGGCGTAGGATGAAGAAGGATATCGTAGCTTATGTAGCTCGGTTCTTGAATTGTCAGCAGGTTAAGTATGAGCACCAAAGACACGATGGTTTGATGCAGCAGATTCAGCTTCCCGAGTGAAAGTGGGAGCGTATCACGATGGATTTTGTAGTTGGGCTCCCACGGACACAGAGGATGGTTGACGCAGTGTGGGTTGTTGTGGATAGGTTGACCAAGTCAGCACACTTTATTCCTTTGTCGGTGTCATATTCAGCGGAGAAGTTGGCAAAGATCTACATGAGAGAGATTGTCTATTGCATGGTGTGCCCCTATCCATTATATCAGACTGAGTTACTCAGTTTACCTCCCATTTCTGGAGAGTATTTCAGCGAGAGTTGGGCACACAGATTGAGTTGAGCACAACATTTCATCCTCAAACGGACGGACAGTTCGAGCGTACTATTCAGATTTTGGAGGATATGTTGCGAGCGTGTGTCATCGACTTTGGTGGATCATGGGATCCGTTCTTTCCCTTAGCGGAGTTTGCCTACAACAATAGTTATCAGTCGAGCATCCAGATGGCTCCTTATGAGGCGTTGTATGGTAGGCGATGCTGGTCCCCAGTCGGATGGTTTGAGCCCGGAGAGGCTAGATTGTTGGGTTCTGAGTTAGTCCAGGACGCCTTGGACAAGGTGAAGATTATTCAGGATAGACTTCGTATAGCTCAGTCCAGGCAAAAGAGTTATGCAGATCTCAGAGTTCGAGATTTGGCTTTCATTATAGGAGATCAGGTGTTTCTTAGAGTGGCGCCTATGAAGGGCGTGACGAGGTTCGGGAAGAGGGCAAGTTGAGCCCTAGGTACATTGGTCCATTTGAGATTTTAAACAAGGTAGGAGAGGTGGCCTACAGACTTACCTTGCCACCGCATTTATCAGCCGTACATCTAGTGTTTCACATATCTATGCTCCGGAGGTATATTGCAGATCCATCTCATGTTCTTGACTTCAGCGGTGTCCAGCTGGACAAGGATCTGACTTATGAGGAGGAGCCGGTAGCCATATTAGCTAGGCAGGTTCGTCAATTGAGATTGAAGAGTTATCCTTCGGTCCGTGTTCAGTGGAGAGGTCAGCCTGCCGAGGTAGCTACTTGGGAGTCCGAGTCCGATATGAGGAGTCGTTATCCCCATCTTTTCTCAGACTCACGTACTTTTCTATGTCCGTTCGAGGACGAACGTTTGTTTTAGAGGTGGAGATTGTGATGACCCAAAAGGTCATCCTGTGTGTATTTGACTAAATCTGTGTTCCGAGGCCCCGAAAGCCTCCGTTAATCTCACCTCGATATGCGTGCGTAGCCCCGGCGTGTTGCCGTGAAGCTTTTATGTGAAAACTTGATGAAAATGGAATGTTATAATAATTAATGGAATAAAGTTGACTTTGGTAAACGTACCCGAACCCGTGATTTGACAGTCCTGGAGGGTCCGTAGGAAAATACGGGATTTGGGCATATGCCCGGAATCGAATTCCGAGGTCCCAAGCCCGAGAAATGAATTTTTAAAGAAAATTGTTTTCTAAAATAATAAAGGTTTTTGAAAATTATAATTGATGTGAAAACCGTGTTACCGGGCCCGTATTATGGTTCCAGAGCCCGAAACAGGTTTAATATATGTTATGTGACTTATCTGTGAAATTTGGTGTAAAACGGACTTGAAATGACGTGATTCGGATAAAAAAATCGGAAGAATTAAGCTTTATGAAATTTTAAGAAAATTCTACGAGTTTTGGGGTTTAATCCATTGATTTTGATGATATTTTTGTGATTTAAAAGCTTGAATAAGTCCGTAGGATGATTTGAGAGTCGTGTGTGGTTTGGTTTTGAGTCCCAAGGGCTCGATTGAGTTTCGGGTAGCTAACGGGGTGTAAATGAGTCAAAAATCTGGTGTTTTATCTCAGTTTGTGGTGTCTGGTGTTTCCTTCTTTGCGATCGCAGCCATTTATTCGCGATCGCATAGGCTTAGGTGAAGGGGTAGCTGGGTTGCACTATGCGATCGCATCTTGTCCTCCGCGATCGCACCCCCTCGTTCCGCGATCGCATAGTAGTAAAACTTTAGGCTCTGCGATCGCAACCCCTTTTTTGCGATCGCAGAGAACAAAATCGCCCAGTTATTTTTAAGTCTTAAAAACTGAATATTACACGGGATTTCATAATTTTTCACCTTCTTCTTCTTCTCAAACCCCATAGCTGAGTTCCAAGCCATCATTCCACCATAGCCACTTAGGTAAGTGATCCTAACACTAATTTCTTTCATTTCCCTTCCCTAATCACTAGAATCTAGGCCTAAAATCCTAAAATCAAAGTAGAAATTAGGGGTTTTGGGTAGAGTTAGGTTTTTGGGAATTTTGGGTAATTCAACCCCAATTTGGGGTCGAATTTCAAAAGAAATTATATATTCTAACTCGTGGGGGTATGAGTGATCGGGTTTTGGTCCGAGCCTCGTGTTTGGACCAAGCGGGCCCGGGATCGAATTTTGGATATCTTTGGAAGAATGCTTGGAAATGGATTATTAGGCTATGGAATTGATTTATTGAGTCATTATTGATATACTTGAGTTAATTATGTCTAGATAATACCATTCCGGAGTTGAATTCTAAAGGAAAGGCGGCGTTAGAGGGTTGATTGCTGTATTTTGGGCCCGAGGTAAGTGTCTTGCCTAACTTTAGTGAGGGAATAGGTATTGTATGCTATGTGCTAAGTGTTTATCATGTCCAATGCATAGGTGAAGTGACGATTACCTATGCATTGTGTGTCAAGCATGCTCGTGAGTCTATTTTTGATGAAAATCTTATTATTACTTCCATGTTCGTCATAATATGAATTTGTCTCTACTTGGGAGTTGTTTGTTGTTGGAAGACTTGGCCGATGAACTCATGATGTATTTGTTCGCTTTAGAACCCATTTGTTAAGGATATATATATATTGAAGATATTGGTTATAGTTGAGACCCTTGCCGAGCAATTGTTGTGATATTGTTTGATGTTTTCCCCTTGCCGGGTGATTTTGAACTATATTTCCACTATGTTGCATTCCTTACCATTGATAATTGTCATTGTTTTAGTGAGGAAGAGTGTAAAGAACGAAGGGTGATGCCGTGCCATGATATACATTGATCACACCATACATTGCATAGTGAGGAAGAGTGTAAAGCACGAAGGGTGATGTCGTGCCATGATTTACATTGATTATAAGCACGAAGGTTAATGACGTGCCATGATTTACATTGATTACATCATAACTTGCATAGTGAGGAAGAGAGTAAAAGCACGAAGGGTGATGTCGTGCCATGATTTACATTGATTACATTGACATACATAATACATCGCATAGTGAGGAAGAGAGTAAAAGCACGAAGGGTGATGTCGTGCCGTGTTCCATGATTATTCCATATCGTACATCGCATTGTGAGGAAGAGAGTAAAGCACTAAGGGTGATGCCGTGCCATTATTTACGTTTCTGGCATCTACACTGGTTTCCTTATCATTCATTTGTTAAATTGCCTTTTCTTGTCTGCTCTCGATGCTCATTTAACCGCTCTATCTCATATGTTCCCCTTTAACTGCTCCCGTATCCCCATACTTGTCTGTTTATCTCTTGCCTTGTTTTTCCATGCTTTGGGTTGTAGAATAGGACAGGTTAACGTTGTTGCTAAGTCTAGCCTCGTCACTACTTCGGCCGAGGTTAGGCTCGGCACTTACTCAGTACATGGGGTCGGTTGTACTGATGCTACACTGCACTTCTTAATGTTGTGCAGATCCCGCACCCGGACCCCGTGGACAGCGTTGAGGGAGTCACCTTCAGTCCACCCAGAGCTTCAAGGTATACCGCCGGCGTTCGTGGGCCTTGGTGTCTCTTCTACCCTTGGATCTCGTATTGTCTTACATTTTCCGCTAGTTTCAAAGACAATGATATAGTTTCCTTTCAGACTTGTATTTAGCACTCTATAGAGAGTTCGTGAGTTGTGACATCTCGGTTTTGGGGCTTATGCGACGTTCTGTATTTACTATTTCACTTAGCATTTTTTAATCATTATCCCATTTCCGTTGTTAAAAACTGTAAGGTATTTTTTTATTTCTGTTAAGATGGTATCTCAATGTTAGATTATTTGTACACGTTGGCTTGTCTAGCGGGTTCAACGTTAGACGCAGTCACGGCCTGAAGGGTGGGATTTCGGGTCGTGACAGTATATCATGTGATTACATCTTGGGTTATGGTTATAACTTGATACAGCCTTTTCAGACTTATACAATGTGTAAATGCGAGATTCGGGTCTTGTAATGAATTCTGGATGTTGGAAATTTGGTTCTAAGGTTTACGGACTAAGGTTGAAGTAAAGATCTTCAGTTATGTTGAGTTGACAGGCTTATATGGATTGGGGTGATGTGGGATCACCCATGGGTTTGTCCATGGTGAGTTTATACAGTAATTTGATAGCTCTGGAATGACTCTTGGCATGTTCAAGGACGAACATACGTTTAAGTGGGGGAGAATGTAACGACCCGATCAGTCATTTTGAGCTTTATTGTTCCGTTCGGTGGTTTGAGACTTTGAGTATATTCATATGACATATTATGACTTGCGTGTATGGTCGGTTTTAATTTTCGAGTGAGTCGGGATTGATTTGGAAGAATGACTCTCGATTTGGACGTTTTAAGTTAGAAGAGTTTACTAAGATTTGACTTTTGGATAAACGGACTCGGAATCGAGTTTTATGATTCCGATATGTTCGTAAAATAATTTTTGAACTCGTGCGTATGTTCGTATTCGGTTTTGGAGGTTTCTAGAAGGATTCAACACTATTTGTCGGAAGCTGGAAATTTAAAGAACTTAGGAGTTTATAAGTTTGACCAATAGTTGACTTTTATGTTATTAGACACCAATTGGTATTCTGAGACTTTGGTTAGGTCTATATAGTTGAATTGAATTGTCTGCAAAATTTTGAAGTAATTCAAAGTGTTTAAGTGTGATTCGGACACTCTTTTGAAAGAATGAAGATTTAACAACTTAAGAGAAATTCTATTCGGTTTGAGCCTCGATTCTTTGTTGTGATGTTCCCATTGGTATTTTGAGGCTTAGGTAAGTTTGAATAATGTATTTGTGTTTGTTGGTATGATTAAATGGGGTCCCAAGGGGCTCGGGTGTATTTTGGATCATTGGTTGAGAAACTAGTTAAGTTAAGGATTTGGAGTTTGACCATGGTCAATATCAGGTCAAGATGACCTCTTTTCGGTGTTTTGAGTGCGCGAGCAGGTTCGTAGCGTGTTTTATGATTGAAATGCAGACATGGTTTGTGTTTGAAGGTTCCGAATGCGTTTTGGGTGCTAAAATGAAGATTTTTATTGTTGATTTTCTAGTGTAAAATAATTACAAAAATGGCGTTTTTGTTTCTTGAATTTTCAGAGTTCCTTTAAAACTTCAAAACATCATATCTCCTTCATTTTAAGGCCAATTGGGTGATTCCAAAGTCTATTTTGGGTGTAATATCGAAAGGATTATGTTGGACTTATCATATGTGAGTTTTGGGGTCATCTAGGATCTGATTCGAGCTATAATAATTGTTGCATTTATTTTATTCTGGAATTTAGCCACATTTTCTCACATGGTTTTGGCGCTCGGATTTTGGCAATTTTGGAGAGAATTTTCACCACATGGTTTGGAGTAAGTATTTTTTACACGATTTTAATTATATCTCGAGATTCCATCTTCGTTTTTGGCATTTGATTGATGATTTCAAAAGAGAAATTGGGGTTTTTTTGTCTAAACTTTCCTAAAGTGAATTTTGTGTTTTGAACATCGATTCGGAGTCGGAATTGAGTGAAAATGGTTGGACTCATAATTGAATGAGTTTTCGTATTTTGTAAGTTCTATCCGGTTCCGAGGTGAGGGCCCAAGTTTGAGTTTTTGGTTGACTTTGAGTAAATGTGTAAAGATTCGACCTTTATCGATTGGGTTTGCTTCTTATGGTATTATTTGATGATTTTGAGTTGCTTTTGTCTAGTTTCGAGTTATTCGGAGGATGATTTGAGCGGGATGGCGCTTCTAGTGTATCGATTTGTCTTGATTGAGGTAAGTGTCTTGCCTAACTTTTTTGGAATAATTTTTCTACTAATTGATATTGTTTTCTACTTGCGGTGATGATGCATATATGAGGTGACGAACATATATGCATGGCCAGGGTTAATCATGCTCGGGGGTATACGATTAATTGTGCCTTGTAAATTTATGTGACCTTCTTGCTTCATGTCTTACTTGACTTCTAGATTACAAAGAATGTGAAGTTATATGCTACGAACCATGATTTATTATCTTATTATAATTTGATGGACTTTCTTAAAATTATTGAGGTGCTAAATTCGGTCGTCATTATACTTGATCACAAATATATAGCCACGGTCGTTATTCTTGAGATATTGGATTGTATACCTGAGTCGAAGATCATTTTTGAGAATTGTTGAACTACTTTAACAATAAGGTTCTTGAATTGTTATTGGCTTGAAAGTTGTGATTGATGTCCATTTGGAATATTCGATTAATCACTCTCCTTCATATTATTCATGCTTCTTGCCTTGCTTGTTATTTATTTACATGTGCTTGGTGAGGAAGAGTGTAAAGCACGAAGGGTGATGTCGTTCCATTTCATATACATGTGCTTGGTGAGGAAGAGTGCAAAGAACAAAGGGTGATGCCACGCCATTTCATATATATTATCATGTGAGGAAAAGTGTAAAGCACGAAGGGTGATGTCATGCGATTCAATATACATTATCATATGAAGAAGAGTGTAAATCACGAAGGGTAATGTCGTGTCATTTCATTCACACTATCATGTGAATATGGAAGTAAAAGAACGATGGGTGATATCGTGCCATTTCATTTACCTTATCATGTGAGAATGAGAATAAAAGCACGAAGGGTGATGCCATGCAATTTCATTTACATTATCATGTGAGGATGATAGTAAAATCACAAAGAGTGATGCCGTGTCATTATGTTTATATTATCATGTGTTCATAGCACGAAGGGTGTTTCCGTGCAGGCGAGGACGAGAGACATGCATTATGTTGTGATATATTTTCCTTGTGTATACATTCATGCTTTTATCCTGAGTTGTTACTATTGCATCTTTGTTTTCTATGTGACTTGTCGTTGTTGTTTTGTCTTTGTCCCCTATCTCAATTGTTGTTGTGTTGTCCATGCCTTCTATTTGTTTAACTTGCAAATTTTATGCCTTTCTTCTTATTTTTCATATCTACATCTATGTCGTTTCTTATTTGGTGCACTTTCGTATAAGCCTTCTACCATGTTAGTTATTTATGCCTTCTATTTGTTTAGTTTAGAAAGATCATTCTTTTCTTTACGGTTGTTATACCTACATCAAAGCCTTCTTTTAGATAGTGAAATTTATGCCCCTCTATCTTAAATGCTATCATTACTTTTATGCCTCCTATCTAGTCTATTATTGTTGCCCATATTTACTATATTATTTGTTATTGCTACATGTGTATCTTCCACTTTATCGTTATTGTTATTGTTATTTCTTTCACCTAGTTGGTACTGTTATACGTATGCTCGGTGAGGAAGAGATAATTGCATGAGGGTGTTTTCGTGCCATTTGATTTGATATCTTGAGTACATTTCTCACACTATGAAAGTAATGAATTTACTACCGTGGCTCATTGGTTATCGCATTAAGGAAAAGTGTTGTGATATTGAGGGATATTGGTTGTGGTTTCTTTTAGTAATCATTTGCTACTTTACATATTTATTTCTGGTACTCTTTCCTGTTATATTCTAGTATTGTTGTATTGCTAGTCTACTGCACAAGTTATAACAGTGAGATTCTTTTAACTAAAAAGCCTCGTCACTACTTCACCGATATTAGACAAGATACTTACTAGGTGCATGGAGTCGGTTGTACTCATACTACACTTCCGCACCTTGCGTGCATATTTTGAGTTAGAGTTGTTGTGTAAGGCGGAAAGCTGGAATCGAAGATGTACCTACGTTCCTGCTATAGCTGCCACTTGTCCTTAGTAGCTTTAGATTTTGCTAATCTGTTTATGTAGACTTCGAATAGATGATGTATTTATTTCGTACCAACTTTTGTAAATTCTAAGTCTTAGAAGCTCGTGACTCGTACTACCAATCCTTAGGATATTGTATAGAATCGAGTTATATCATTTGTTGATCATTTTTAGTTAATTAGAATTTTGTTTACTGTTAATTAGCTAACCTGAGTTATATCATTTGTTGATCATTTTTAGTTAATTAGAAGTTTGTTTACTGTTAATTAGCTAACCTTGGGTTAGGTGTCATCACGACTAGTGAATTCCGTGTCGTGACATCAGGGTGCACGATGGTAGATCTAAGGGGAATGGTGTGGATATAGGGTTCGACATATGGAGCTTAATTCCCTCTTGGTCAGCAACAAATGAAGATGCCACTACAAAAAAATAATTTTTTATGCAGACTCAAAAAATGACTACTGCATTTCCATGTGAACATGTTTGAATAAGCACAAAATTTAAGAACGAAACAGAAAAGACTCTTGAAATTTATGGTTTTAAAGGATAAATTTATACTTTTCTCATCAGATTCAAAAGGCCATATTTGATTAAGGGGTCCGAGGTTTGAGTCTGAGGTAGGGAAGTAGGGATCTAAGGTTCGGTGTTCATGGTTAGGAAATTGGGGTTGAGGTTCGCGGTCGGGTGTCAAGATCCAAGCTCCGAGATTGGGGATCAGGGTCCAGGATTGGGGGGCTGGGTTTGTGGTTAGGGGTTGGGAATCGAGATCAGGATTCGGGTAGTTGAGTGTCAGGGGTCGGGGTAGAGGGTCACGGTCCGGTGTGATTGAGTAGATTGAAATCAGGGTGCATGACAGTAGGTCTAGGGGGAAGGGTGTGGAAATGGGGGTGACGGTGAGAGTAAGAAGGTTCAAAAAAGAATTTGGAAGATATTTATTTTCCTCTTAATAGGAGGTTATTTTCCTCAAATTTGAGAAAAGTAAGTTTATTAGAAAAATATTTTCCGACCAAACGTGGAACATTTTATAGAAAGTATTTCTTATATACCAAACACACCCTTACAAATTTGTAGTAAATTCGTTATGTGATGACGCATGATACGCTACATTGAAATGCTTCAATTAACATTTCTGAATGAGAATATTAATCAACAAAATTTTATTGACCTTACATGTTGGTTGATTATGTGAATAATAGTATTCAGCGAACATTGTTTGCTCCTAATAAAGTAGTTATAGAGCTATTACTTGACTAAGTTGTTTCTATGGTAAAGATTCCATAAGAATTGTTATATTATAATAATTCCTTTACTTTAGTGGATGGGAAGCAGTTTGAGTTATGGGCTTTATATTAGTCCAGAAATCAAGTCGGCAATTTTATTTTATTTTTGTGAGTTTTTGCAAACTCTAATTTTTTGAAATTTACTCTTTTTTGTTAAGCAAACTTCCATGAATATTCAAGTTTTATGTTTTTGGAAGAACTCAAAAACTAAGTTTTTGTAAAATTTCAACCTAGAGTCACCATATTACAAAATTTATTCACATAATATGTCGTATTCACATGCACAAATCTAAGATGGGATCTGTGATGACACTGTTGAATTCTATTCATTTTCATTCCATCTACTGTTTGTCCAAATCCACTCCAGCTGATTGGTGTTGAATCTGTCTAATCTTGGCTATACCCAACTTACTGTTTGAACAAATTAAAAATGCCAGATGATTCTCTTGAGTTTCTGCATGCATATGCCAGATTATCATCCAAATAAAAATTTACGGTCCACATTGAAAATTAATACTACTTGAAAAAATTCGTCTTTCTAAAGAACAGAACGGACTCCACAAGTACTAATAATGCATGTGATGTAAAAAGTCATATGCCAACCATTTATAGGCACAGTGTTCAACAACTATTTGGAGTTTCATTCCCTCTTTGTCATCAGCAGATGAAGATGCCACTATAAAAAATTAACTTTTTTATGCACGCTCAAAAAATGATTACTGCCTCCATATCATTTTCATGTGAACGTGTTTGAATGATTACGAAATTTAAGAATGAAACGGATGAGACTTTTGAAATTTATGGTCTTAAAGGATACATTTATACTTTTTTCATCAGATGCAAAAAGCTATATTAATTGAGGGGTCCGGAGTTGGAGTATGAGGTCAGGAAGTAGGGATCCGAGGTCCGGGGTCCATGGTCGAAAAATTGGGGTTGAGGTTCGTTGTCGGGTGTCGAGATCCAAGCTACGAGATAAGGGATCGGGGTCCAAGATCGAGGTCCATGATTAGGGATTAGGGTTCGTGGTTAGGGGTAGAGGATCAGGATCAGGGTTCGGGGTCCATGGTTGAGGGTTGGGGGTCGAGGGTCACGGTCCGCTGTGACTGAGTGGGTTGATATGGGGCGGGGGTGATGGTGGGAGTGGGAAGGTTGAAATAGAATTTGGAATAAATTTTCTCCCTCTTATTAGGGAAGTTATTTTCCTCAAATTGAAGAAAAATAAGTTTATTATGAAAATAAAACATTGAAATATTTTCTAAAAAGTATTTTCCTTATACCAAACAGGCATACACATGTTAGGTGTTGTCCTGATTTTCTAATCATAATTGGTTTTCCTATTTCTTGAAGGAAAGGACAACATATTTACCATAATTGGGTTTTCCTTCTTGTAGGAGGAAATTATAATTCTTCCATGTTTGGCTAGTCCTTTTTCTTGTAGGAAAAGGTTTGGACTTCTATAAATTGAGGATCCTTCCTTCTCATTCAGTAGCATCCACAATGTAGCCATATGGGTTTGAGAGTCGTGTTTAGGGGGAGAACTTTACGGGACAAGTGTAGTGTGTCACTTGTGTTTGCCTTTTCGTGAGGTTGTTCTCTCGATATTTTGTACTCTCTTTTATTATAGTGGATTTCTCATCTCCGCGGTGGACGTAGGTCAGTTGACCGAACCATGTTAAATGTTTGTGTCTCATTTGGTAGATTTCTCTTTTATTGTCTGGTTTATCGTCATTCAATTGTTGCGTCACTAGTTTTCACATGACACCTGACTTTTTTCGGTCCCAACGGTGGTATCAGAGCCTTGGTTATATATCCGGGTTGTTACGGAATGGAGGCGAATATGAGCAAGATGGTATGTTTAAATGGGAGAAATTATAATGTTTGGAGAAGCAAGATGAAAGATTTATTGTTCGTGAAGAAGATGCATCTACCCGTTTTTTCAGCTCATAAACCCGAGAGTATATCTGATGAAGATTGGGATTTCGAGCATCAACAAGTATGTGGATATATACGAAAATGGGTTGAAGATAATGTTCGCAACCATATTGTAAACGAGACACATACGAGATCATTGTGGGAAAATCTAAGACTCTTTATGCTTCAAAAACCAGGAACAACAAGTTGTTCCTACTAAAGCAATTGATGACCTTTAAATACAAGGAATGCAACCCTATACTTGATCATATAAATGATTTTCATGGCGTCCTTGATCAGCTGTCTGGAATGGGAGATAATTTTGATGATGAGATACAAGGACTTTGGCTTCTTAATACTCTGCCTGACTCTTGGGAAACCCTTCGTGTTTCTTTGACAAATTCAGCTCCTGGAGGTAAGGTGACCATGAAATATTCCAAGAGTGGTGTGTTGAACGAGGAAGTAAGGAGAAAATCTCAGGGTTTGTCCTCGCAAGCAGATATCTTGGTTACACAAGACTGGGGGAGAGATAGAACAAGAGGCTCGAGGAATAGAGGTAAAAGTAGAAGTAAGTCAAGGTCCAAATACCATAATATTACATGCAACCATTGTGGCAAGAAAGGACATATCAAAAGGTTTTGCCACAAGTTGTTGCGAGACAATAGAGAAGGAAAGAAAGTTTAAAATAACGAGAACAATGTTGTTGCTATTGTTCGAGATGACCTTCTTTTTGCTTATGATGAAAATGTCATCAATTTGGTATCCCATGAGACGAGCTGGATAGTAGATTCTGGAGCTACCTCACATGTCACACCAAGAAAAGATTTTTTCTCATCTTATACTCCTGTTTATTTTGGAGTATTAAAGATGGGCAATGCCAGTGAAGTTAAGGTGTTTGGTGATGGTATAGTTTGTTTGAAAACTAATAATGGTTCAACGTTAGTTCTTCAAGATGTCAAGCATGCTCCAGACTTTCCTTTCAATTTGATCTCCATAGGAAGATTAGATGATGAAGGTTACCATAATGCCCTCTTTAATGGCCAATGGAAGCTCACCAAGGGCTCGTTAGTAGTGGCTCGAGGAGTCAAGTCTGGTCATTTATATGTGACACAGGGTTCTATTCTTAATGACTCCANACTTGTTATATGGTGGGTGTGGCCACTTTGGGGTTAATTTGTGAAGTGTGGGGTGTGCTTAATAATGGTAATATCTTGTGTGGGGTGGGGTGGTCCATGAACCATGGGTGTTGAAGAATGTCAAATTTTACTCTATTTTGGGGGACTATGTGGGTAGTTTGTATTTCTAATTGGGGGACATTACTGTTGTTGGGGGCCTAAGTGGGTCAGTATGTTGGAAGTTGAGGAGATTGTAGTAACAATGGGGCTTGTATGTATGTGTTGACAATGTGGCCCACCTAATGTTGTACATCGGCCACTTTTGGCGTGTTTGATTTGGTTAGTGACCGGCGGGTGGTGAAGTCTGAGTAATCACCCGACTGGCACATTGCTAGGACCACCCTAACGGTTGTCCCTCTTTGGTTGCAGGTATCATGGCCCCCCGTAAGCGCAGAAACACTGCCAGCACATCAACACCAACCTGGGACGCAACCCGTTTTGAATCCCAAGAGGCAGAAGACCGGTTCAACGCTAAGGCTGCCAATAATTATGTCGTGGAAATGCCAATAGACCGGGAATCCCTGCAATCTGAAAACCCTGCCATGTATGAGGAGATCCGAAGGCGAGGGTTGGACTTCTTATTTGAGGAGCCGGAGACTGCGAACATAATGATGGTCCGGGAGTTCTATGCGAACTTCCCGGAACATATGCTCCGATCAGTCACGGTTAGGGGCAAAGTGGTGGATGCCTCCGTGGAGGAAATTCGTCGGGTCTATAGGATACCGCGGTTCACCGGTGAAGTCGATTACTACCGGGCCTACCAATCTCCAGCGGTCAATTGGAACATGTTGATTGAATATATCTGTCTGGGTGGGCAGCCTACCTGGGTGAAGGAAAACATAACTCTCAATTCTAATTCTTTCACCTGGGAGGCCAAGTGCTGGTTCACCGTGATTTGTAGCCGTTTATTGCCCTCCAACAATACTACTGATGTGAATGGACCACAGACTGTGATGGTGTGGTGCTTCGTCAATGGGATGGACTTTGATGTCGCCCAGGTGATTGGGGATGAAATGACGATCAGGTCCCCATTACTGACCAAAGGGTTCTACTTTCCCTCCCTGGTCACGAGGTTGTGCAGATTAACGGATGTGCCCGAACAACCCGGTGAAGGGAAATTGCCGAAGAAGGCTTCCTTCAGAGCGGCAAAGATAAATGTGGCAAGGACGTTGCAGTGCCCATAGAAATTGATAATGATGACGCGGCCCCACCCCCTGCTGCACCACCACGGAGGTCCTATGCTGGGGCAGGACCCTCTTGGTCCCAGTCTGGCGCCGGAATGCCCACCTTGGAGGAGAATGTGGCTCTTTTGCAAACCTCCGTAGATAGCCTTCACGTCCGATTGGATGAGATGTCCACGCGACAGGCTAAATCGGAAAGCAGATTCATGACGTGGTTCCGCACCATTGGCAGGGCCTGCAATGTGGACCCATCCTCCATTTCTGACTCCGACTGAGCTCCAGGGAAGTTTCCTTACCCCCTTGTACTTTATTGTCATTTGTCATGAGGGTATGCCATATTCTTTTGTGTGGGGTGGGAGATTTGTTTGTTGTTGTTGTTGTATAGTTGTATAGGTTAATTGATTTGTGTATATACTGTTTTAGTTTTGTTTTGTTTCATCGTCTTGGCCCGAAGATGGACACCTTTCGATGGGTCTCTTGAGGGCTTAAGTCAAACACACAAAAAAAAACAATTTTTTTTGTAGGAGACTCTTCCTGATGACGGACCACTTAGACAGTCTTCTTGAGGGAAGTAGTCTAAAGAAAAGACCAAAAAGATTTTTTATTTTCTTTTTAAGTAGTGTAGCAATTCCCCCTTGGTTTTTCTTTTGACCACGGTTCTTTTCCAAGGGTTTAGCTTGAACCGGGTTAGGTAGATTTCTTTGTAGTAGTTATTAGGACCCTCTTGGGCTAAAAGGGTAAAGGCAAGAATGCACCCCGCAGTGTACACACCTGGAAACAATCAAAATAAACCCAAGGGTGCGACGATTAGGCTCACTTGTAGACTCTTGTATTATGCCTTAAATTTGCACACTGTGTCTAACTTGAATACGCACTTGAGTGTGTTGATGAACCGATTCGGAATGGATTATGTGCCATGTGTGTGTAAGTGATTACGTTTTATTCTATGTCTGCATATGATACCTAGAACTTGCCTTGTGTGTGTACGAAGCGAAATAGAAGTTTGTTTGGTCTTAGAAAGGACATAGGCACTTCTTTGTGAAGCCTACATAAATTTATATATCCACCTGTAAATAATGTACCATAGTTAACCCCGTTGAGCTTAAAGCCTGTTTCCTTGATAACCATAGAACGACTATCCATGTGTTTGAATAACTTGGCTGTTTGAACCCTGTACCCCCTATAAGCACTTGAATTGTTAGAAAATATATAAAAGTCTAAGTGCGGGGTGGGGGTGTGGTTGGGGG
>ML268459.1:0-43572 GCA_005239495.1 Nicotiana undulata | reverse complement strand
AATGAACACACTTAGTCCTTGATATTGAGTGGCATGAAAAAGGTAGTTGCACCTGAGAAAAGTGGGGTGATTATGAAACAAAATGTGGAAAACAAGTAGCTGAGCAAGAAAATTGGGCTTAAAGTGGAAGTAAATGTATTAAAAGTGCTTAGGGAGGTTAGTCACTATAATTAAATGTATCCTACCCATCCCTTAGCCTATGTTACAACCAAATAAAGACCTACTGATCTTAGACTGAATGAACTCAATTAGTAGAGTATTACACTACGGGCAAGCCTATGGCGTATCTGTGTGACATGTGAATGTTCTTTGTTGAGAGTGAGTGAATTCTTTCCATCTAAAGATCCTGTTATTTCTAATTTTATCATTGTGGAACTTCTCTCAATTGTGTGATGTGAGGGCATGTAATTCAGGAAGAAAAGGTAAGGTTTCACCTCGGTATAGAGTACTTTGAAAAAGCAAAAGTGTGGCATGGCATGTAGAGTCTTCTTTTGAGGTGTAGTTGTTGCACAACTTGGGATGTTTCCTGTAAAACGCCAGGTGTGGCATAAAAAGGGTAATGCTTGAGTTGATTGGGTCTTAGGGTGTGGTTTATCTGCTCGAGGACGAGCAAAGGTTTAAGTGTGGGGTGTTGATGATAGGTGAATTTAACTATAATTATTTCCCTAATGAACCACACTTTGTGTTGTTTTAATGTAAATATTGATAACAAAATGCTCTGATTAGTGTCTTTTGTGCATTGCAGGTTATATCTCACGAGGAGAGAACTTTGGAGCAATTTGGAGTCAACTATGGAAATTTGAGGCCAATCACATGATACCCATGACTTGCACTGAACATTAAGCGAGAAGAGAACTGAAGGCAGGCCACCGCGACCGCGGTGGAAGGATCTGAAGCCAGAATAATTAGCCGACCGCGGCAAATTACTGGAAATTCAGGGACTAAAAGTGCAAAAACGGGATTTTATTGTCCCAAAACCCTATATAAGTAGTAGAATTCTGCCCAAGAGAGGGGGGAGACTAGTTTTTGAGCAGCAAATTAGAGAATACTTCATTGTGAGAAGAGATTGGAACAATTAGACCTTCAAATCTTCTTTTTTCATCTCTTGCTTTGAGTAGTATGATTTCTATTGGGGTTTTGTCATATTTGAACATGAGTGGCTAAACACCCATTGTTCTGGGGTTGTGATAAGCCATGAATATTGTGTTTCGGCATTAATTTGACCTTGATTATAATTCGCTCAATATATGGTTGGTTCTTCAATTCTGTGTCTAATTGCTTAATTGTTTGGCCAGCAGTTAGGTTCTATATACTATCTATGCTATGCTTGGGAAAGCCGTGTATAGATTAGAGAAGAGTTGAAGAGAGCGCGATCTTAACCCTCAAGGGGAGCGTATTTGTGGCTAAGGATAGGAATATACCTAGTCACCGTGATTAATTAGATATCGTAATCTTAACGCATTCTGATAGATTAATTTCATAGGAATATAGGCATTAATCCATTGAGAACAGGCGAGTAGTGCTTCGGGAGAAGGCTATGAGAACAATCATCGATTAATTAGCAACCATGAGTGAATTATATGAAAGGGAGAATTAATTAGAATACAGTACGAATGGTGAAACAATCACAACCCTGTAATATTTGTCTCTACTGAATACATATCAACATTTTCGTTACTTGATAATTAGTAAATTCCTAGAATTGTAGTTTAGCATAATTACACTATTGGATCTTATTCTGGCTTGTTTGAATAACAATTATAGTGAAGTAGTGAGTAGTTTATACAAGTCTCTATGGGTTCGACAATCCGATTTATCATTATATTACTTGTACGACCACGTATACTTGCGTGTGCGTTTGGGAGAAACACTCATCATTACGTCCATTCACCATATAGGACGGGAATTTTGTTGATCAACTCTTGTTGATTGAAGCTTTTCCATTGTAGCGCGTTATGCATCATCGATCACAATGAATTCATTTCAAAGTTTTTAAGGGTGTGTTGTTAGGACCGAAAAAAGTCAGGTGTTATGCGAAAACTAGTGACGCAACAATTGAATGACGATAAACCAGACAATAAAAGAGAAATTTATCAAATGAGACATAAACATTTAACGTGGTCCGGTCAACTAACCTACGTCCACCGCGGAGATGAGAAATCCACTATAATAAAAGACAGTACAAAATATCGAGAGAACAACTTCACGAAGAGGCAAACACAAGTGACACACTACACTTGTCCCGTAAAGTTTTCCCCCTAAACACGACTCTCAAACCCATATGGCTATATTGTGGATGCTACTGAATGAGAAGGAAGGATCCTCAATTTATAGAAGTCCAAACCTTTTCCTACAAGAAAAAGTACTAGCCAAACATGGAAGAATTATAATTGCCTCCTACAAGAAGGAAAACCCAATTATGGTAAATATGTTGTCCTTTCCTTCAAGAAATAGGAAAACCAAATATGATTAGAAAATCAGGACAACACCTAACAATTCTCCCCCTTGGCTGAATTTTCTGACAAAATAAATTTGATCCACCTTCTTCACATAGCCGTCAACAGGTCGCATCTCCAAATCTCCGCCACAAAGTTTGTCTCAACAAGAGTAGCACTCCGGTCAAATTTCTCAGATAAAAATCATGATTACCGTCAAATAGGTTGCGGCCACAACTAAACCCGCTAAGATGAACCTATCTCGAACCTCGCTCTGATACCACTGTTGTGTCGAGGAAGAGGCAAACCCGAAAATAAAGAAGATAAAGAACACCAAATTTTAACGTGGAAGACCCTTCAAATCGAAGGTAAAAACTATGGGATCATAAAGATCCAAAACTCTCCACTATAATAATAAGAGGGTTACAAACGTTCTCCAGATTTTCTACACAACAAGTGCCAAACACGGAGCAACAATAGCAACAAGAGCAACAACTAATCAATTAAAGAAAGAGGAGAATCCACAAAACGAAGCTGCTACTCGAGGCTCAAAATCAGATGATGCGGGCCTCTAAATTCGATCTCCACCGTTCAAATCCAATACTAAGATGTTACAAACACTAAGTCACAATTGCAGCCCGATCCAACGGTTAACGAATCAGCAAACGTGATTTGAAGTCGGCTGGTCGGAATACAAATCTGCAGCAAAACAAATACTTTTCTTCTCTCTTCTCTCTTGATGAAAGCTCTCTAAAAAACCACTCTTATGTGCTTAAGTCTTTCAAAGACTTGTATCAATGAACATAGAATAATTCATCAAAGTTGTCCTATTTATAGATAATGAGTGGTGCTTTCTCTTAAAGCAAAACCAACTCTAAATAGGAGTAAAACCCGAATCCAATTCCGAATAGGAATGGAAACCAAAAGAGAATAGGATTAGGCCATTGGCCCTTTGGCTGGACAACATGGGCATGTGCCCAACAAACTCCCCCTCCAGCCAAGGGGCCAAATATGTCTTCAAGTAGAGGAACTATTGACAGGCTTCACACCTGCCAATTTTCTCCAACACGCGTGCTTATCTGCAAGCTCAATTACAAAGTCATCAGGATGCTCCATATAAATCTCCTCATCTAACTCACCATGAAGAAAAACAGTCTTGACCTCCATCTGCTCAACCTCTATATTTAGACCCGCGGCTAAGCCTAGAACCACACGAATAGAAGACATCTTCATAACAGGAGAGAAAATTTCATCAAAGTCAACTCCCTTCTTCTGGACAAAACCTTTAACAACTAACCTCGCCTTGTATCTAGGCGCAGAGGTATGGTTATATTGCTTTATTCTGAATATCCATTTGTTAGATAAACTCTCTTACCTTTCGGCAATTTCACTAACTCGTATGTGCCATTCTCATTGAGTGACTTCATCTCATCTTCCATGGCTTCAATCCACTGATCTTTGTGAGTATCTTGCATGGATTCATCATAATTCTCAGGTTCTCCCATGTCAGTTAAAAGTACATACTCATCAAGAGGATAGCGCATGGATGTTTGTTTCTCCCTTGTAGATCTTCTAAGAGAGGTTTCAGGAGCATTCGAAGTGGTTACCTGAGCAGGAATTAGTTGCTGATCAACCACAACTTCATCAACTGGAGCATCCATAACATTTACACCATGATGATCATTTTGATCTTGATCACTATCTTTATTATTGTCTTGGGTTCTTTCATGTGCAATAGGTGCCTTAGCAATTGAAACTGGATCAATATCAACTAAGCTCTCATTACTCTGAGAATCTATCTTCTCAGCTTTGTAAATATCTTCAATAGCCTGGTCTTCAAAGAATATTGCATCATGGCTTCTAATAAGTTTATTGTCATTTGGATCGAAAAAATAATATCCAAACTCATCTTGACCATAACCGATAAAGATGCATTGTTTAGTTTTGACATCCAGTTTCGATCTCTCATCTTTAGGAACATGCACACAAGCTTTTCACCCAAAAACTCTCAGGTGATCATAAGAAACATTTTTGGCAAACCAAACTCTGTCTGGGACATCACCATCCAAAGCAACAGCAGAAGACAAATTGATAACATAGGCAACAGTGTTAAGTGCTTCCGCCCAAAATGTATTTGGAAGTTTAGCCTCTGAAAGCAAGCATCTAACTCTCTCAACTAGAGTTCTATTCATTCTCTCTGCCAAACCGTTTAACTGAGGCGTCTTGGGCGGAGTTTTCTGATGACGAATTCCTTGTTCCTTGCAATAGTTATCAAAGGGACCACAATATTCACCACCATTGTCAGTGCGAATACATTTTAATTTCTTCCCCGTCTGACTCCCAGCTAAGGCCTGAAATTATTTAAACATGACAAGTGCTTGATCTTTAGATTTCGAAGGATACACCCAGAGATTATGAGAATGATCATCAATGAAGGCCACAAAGTAAAGTTTACCACCTTTTGACTTTACTTTAAAAGGACCACACAAATCAGAGTGTACTAGCTCCAATAAATCGGGCTTTCTTGAGGGAGGATGGCTATGAAAGGAAACCCTTTTCTGTTTGCCAGCTAAACAATGGATACACCTTTTCAGATTTGCTTGTTTCACTTCAGAAAGCAAACTTTTCTTAGCCAAACACGTAATCCCCCTCTCACTCATATGACTCAATCTTCTGTGCCACAATTCTGATAAAGTGTCACTTTCTGGTGGAGTGAGAGGAAGGAGTGAGAGAGGGTCTGCGGTTGGATGGGGGGAGGAAGAAGAAGAATGTTTTGGGTGAAGAGGAAGAAGAAGAAGGGGGAATTTATGGGGGGTTTGGGTTGAGGGAGTTGAAGAGAGAAAGAGGAAGTGGGTTGTTGGGTGGGAGAAGAAGAAAGAGTGGGGTTTTGGGTTATGGGGGTCGTGTGGGTAGTGGGTGAGGAGGGGAGGGGTTCTTAAATTAAAAAAAAAACATACCTGGGCGTGACAAATCTCACAGCGGTCGACCGGGGCCGCGGTGAGGTTCAGAGACCTGTTTTCACTGCGGTCGCACCTCGGTTCAGAGGGGGCATTTCACCGCGGTTCAGAGGGGGAATTTCACCGCGGTCGCGCCGCGGTCTGCCATGGTTCATAGAGCTATTTCTACCGCGGTCGCGCAGCGGTCCGTCGCGGTCGCGCCACGGTGACGATCTTCCGAGGCTTTTAAACTTCATTTTGCAATTTACTTAGTTTTAACCTCATTTACACCTTACAAGAATTGTTCTATGCCCCAGGCTTTTGTTCAACACTCTCCACAACTGTCATGCACACTAAAAAAATCATGTTAAGAAAATACTACTACCATGGGTTGCCTCCCACGAAGCGCCTGATTTAACGTCGCGGCACGACGCAGAGTCTCGCCCAACTAATCAGCGAGCACGACCTTGGTCTTCTCATGATTCATGGCACCACCCCAATAGTGCTTGACTCTATGACCATTCACCAAAAATGTTCTTTCACCATGTATAGCTCGCAGCTCAAGTGCACCATAAGGAGTGACTCTTACTACTTTAAACGGGCCAGACCATCTCGATTTCAGCTTTCCAGGAAACAACCTCAGCCTAGAATTGAATAACAATACATGTTGGCCTGGCTCAAATTGTCATGGTTTAATGTGATTGTCATGCCATCTCTTGGTCTTCTCTTTGTAAAGTTTGGCATTTTCATACGAGTGCAGCCTGAACTCTTCTAATTCATCCAACTGCAGCAATTGTTTCTCACCCGCGGCTTCAAGGTTCATGTTTAGCTTTTTGATGGCCCAATATGCTTTATGTTCGAGTTCAACGGGCAAGTGACACGCCTTCCCATAGACCAACTTGTACGGTGACGCCCCAATTGGCGTTTTGTAAGCTGTTCTATATGCCCATAAGGCATCATCAAGCTTTGCAGCCCAATCTTTCCTGTTCACACTCACCGTTTTCGCTAATATTTGCTTTATTTCTCTGTTGGAGACCTCAGCTTGTCCACTTGTTTGAGGGTGATATGCAGTCACAACTTGATGACGGACTCCATATTTAGCTAAAAGGTTATTCAACAACCGATTGCAAAAATGTGTTCCTTCATCACTAATCAAGGCACGTGGAGTCCCAAATCTAGAGAATATGTTCTTCTTCACAAACGCAGCTACAACCATGGAATCATTTGTTGGCAATGAAATTGCCTCCACCCACTTCGACACGTAGTCAACTGCCAGTAGAATGTATTTGTTACCTCTGGATGTTGGGAATGGACCCATAAAATCTATCCCCCACACATCAAAGATCTCTACCTCCAGGATATTGTTCAAGGGCATCTCGTGCTTCCTCGTGATCGTTCCTGTTCTCTGGCACTGGTCACACTTTTTAACAAACGCGTGAGCGTCTTTGAATAAAGTTGGCCAAAAGAACCCAGAATGTAGCACTTTCGCCGTTGTTCGATCGCCACTATGATGGCCTCCATAGGGTGATGCATGACAGTCATACAGCACAAGTTCCACCTCTTTGTCAGGAATACATCTCCTCATCAACTGGTCACCACATTCTTTGTACAAATATGGCTCATCCCAGTAGTAAGATTTCACATCACGTAAGAACCTCTTCCTTGCCTCAGATTCTATTTCCGGGGGAAGTACCCCACTCACCAGATAATTCACAAAGTCAGCATACCATGGAGGAGGGTCTTGGGTTATAGCAAAAAAATGCTCATCTGGAAACACTTCTTTGATTTATCCACCCTCCTCCACATGGTCATGATTTTCCAGCCTTGACAGATGGTCCGCTACTTGGTTTTCAGTGCCCTTTCGGTCTCGTATATCCACATCAAATTCCTGCAACAATAACACCCAGCGCATCAATCTAGCTTTGGATTCCTTCTTTGTAAATAGATACCTGATTGTTGCATAATCTGTGTGGACTATGACTTTTGTTCCCACCAAGTATGCCCGAATTTTTTTAAAGGCCCGCACCACAGCTAGCAGCTCCTTTTCAGTGGTGGTGTAATTCTATTGTGCAGCATCAAGGGTCTTACTCGCATAGTAAATGGAGTAAAATACCTTGTCTCTCCTCTGGCCGAGCACTTCCCCCACTGCATGGTCACTTGCATCACACATGAGTTCAAATGGTTCGGCCCAATCAGGTGCAACAATTGTAGGGGCAGCCACCAATTTCTTCTTAAGCTCCTCAAATGCCTTCAGGAAGGCTTCATCAAAATTGAACTTGACATCTTTTTCCAGCAACTTGCACAAAGGAGTAGCAATTTTAAAAATCTTTAATAAAGCGTCTTTAGAATCCTGCGTGTCCCAAGAAACTCCGGACACCCTTCACAGAAATTGGTGGAGGTAGTTTTTCAACTGCTTCCACCTTTGCCTTATCAACTTCGATGCCACTCCTTGACAGTCTATGACCCAAAACGATTCCTTCCTGCACCATAAAGTGGCACTTCTCCCAATTTAAGACCAGATTTGTTTCTTCACAACGGGCCAACACCATGCCCAGATTTGTCAAACAATTATCATAAGATGACCCAAAGACCGAAAAGTCACCCATGAATACCTCCACGAATTTTTCCACCATATCAGTGAAAATAGCCATCATGCATCTCTGGAAGGTGGCTGGTGCATTACAAAGACCGAACGGCATTCGCTTGAAGGCGAAGGTGACATAAGGACAAGTAAACGTCGTCTTCTCCTGATCCTCTAGGCATATGACAATTTGATTATATCCAGAGTACCCATCAAGAAAACAATAATACTCATGTCCAGCTAATCTGTCCAACATTTGGTCAATGAAGGGGAGAGGGAAGTGATCCGTGCGGGTTGCCTTGTTGAGCCTTCGATAGTCAATGAAAACTCTCCATCCCATAACAGTGCGGGTAGGAATCAGCTCATTCTTCTCATTCTCCATCACATTCATCCCTCCCTTTTTGGGCATACATTGAACCGGGCTCACCCAATTACTGTCAGAAATAGGAAAGATGATACCTGCATCCAGCAATTTTATGGCTTCTTTCTTCACCACTTCTTTCATGATGGGATTTAACCTCCTCTGATGCTCAACACTCGGGCGGTGTCCCTCCTCTATAAAGATTTTGTGCATACAAAATGAGGGACTGATTCCCTTAATATCTGCAATGGTCCACCCTATTGCCTTTTGTGCTCACGAAGTATTCTGAGCAATTTCTCTTCTTGTGGCTTGGTTAGGATGGACGAGATGATCATGGGCAATGTTTCAGAGTTTCCCAAATAAGCATAACGCAAATGTGCTGGAAGAGGTTTAAGTTCCATCTTTGGAGCTTCCTCAATAGAAGGCTTAGGAGGGGTTACAGGCTTGTTCAACTCCTCGAATTTCCCTAGCCCGTGGATGTAACTGTAGGATACTTTAAGAGCATTGTCAATCTCTCCCCTTGTTTCATCTCCACTATCTTCTTCACCTCCCACCAAACTCGCTCAAGAGGGTCCACAGGACACATGTAGGGAACCACTGATGCATCCTTGCTTTCCACCACAGTAATCATGGATAGCTCTTCATAGTTGACTGGTAATTTGAGTGATTTATAAACATTAAACACCTTCACTCGGTCACCAAACCGCATTGTCATCTTTCCTTCACACACATCGATGATAGCTCTACCCGTAGCTAAGAAGGGACGCCCCAAAATAAATGGAACTTCCTGATCAGGCTCATAATCCAGGATAATGAAATCAGCTGGGAATATGAAAGATCCCACTTGTACCAGTACATCTTCGATCACTCCTTCGGGATGAGCAAGGGAGCGGTCAGCCAACTGTAAAATCACTGTTGTTGGGTGTGGCTCACCCAACCCCAACTGCCTGAACACAGATAGTGGCATCATATTAATGTTTGCCCCAAGATCACACAAGGCTCGCCCAAGTGCATGTTTACCAACTGAGATTTGGATAGTAAAACTACCCGGGTCCTTTAACTTCTGAGGTAGCTTGCTCTGAATTCTTGAGCTACATTCCTCAGTCAGTGCCACGGTCTCATACTCAGTCAGCCTTCTTTTATGGGCCACAATGTCCTTGATGTATTTGGCATATTTGGGCACCTCTTGCAGAATATCTACCAGTGGAATGTTGATTTGTACCTGCTTCAAGAGGTCAAGGAACGTTTTGTATGCGGCATTATCTTTCACCTTTTGCAAACTTTGAGGGAACGGAGGGGGTGGCCTTGCAACCACTGGTGGGGGTTGCTCAGCCACCGCCTCATCAGCTGGCTTTTCTGACTCTTTTGGATTGGCAGATGTTGGCTCAATAATAGCTGGTTCCTCATTAAAAGTTACCTGCTTTCTCTTCTCGGGTTGCACTTCTTCCAATTGCCTCCCATTCCTCAATGATACAGCATTGACAGAAGCCTTAGGATTGGCTTCAGTGTCACTTGGGAGGGCCCTGTTGGTCGGGTATTTTGGGAACTAGCAAGTTGACCCACTTGACGTTCCAAATTTCTCATTGCTACCATCTGGTCTTGGTTATCTTCCATCATCTTCTGATTGAAAGCAAGTTGGTCATTCATCATTCTTTTCATAATTTCCTCTAGGTTGCCTGATTGCTAAGCCTGAGGTGGCTTGTAATGCTGCTGAGGTGCATGAGGTGTTGGAGGCTTGTAATTACTCTGAGTGCCTTGATTTCCACCCCAAGAGAAGTTTGGGTGGTTCCTCTAGCTGGGATTATAATTGTTCCCATATTGATTGGCTTGCCCTCTATTTTGATTTCCCACATAGCAGACAGACTCTGGATTGGCTGGGCATGAATCACTCTGGTGACCCTCTCCACAAACATTACAAAAGACTTGGACATGTTGTACTGGCTGGACCTGTTGGAGTGGTTGAGATTGTTGCTTATTAATGATCAGGGTCATTTGATTGACTTGGTTAGTCAATGTCGAAATCTGAGCTGACAATGCTGAGACAACGTCTAATTCAAGAACCCCTGGTGACTTTTGAAACACATTCCTTCTCATCTCACCTTGCCAGTCTGGATTGCTCTTGGAGAATTTATTCAACAAAGAAAATATTTCATCATAATGCTTCTCCAATACCTGACCTCCAGCTGCTGCATCTACCACAACTTTTGTTTGGGGATAGAGTCCCTCGATGAACGTGTGGACCAACACCTCGTTTGTCTGATTGTGATGAGGACAGTCTCTGAGTAAACCCTTAAATCTCTCCCATTCTGAATACAAAGACTCGCTTGTTTTCTGCTTAAATGAGACTATCTCACTCCTGATCTTAGCAGTCTTGCCTGAAGGGAAGAACCTCGCCAGAAATTTCCTCGCCAAATCATTCCAGGATGTAATGGAATTGGCTGGTTCTGCTTTTAGCCATCGCTTCGCTTCACCTAACAGAGAGAATGGGAAAAGCCTAAGCCTCACATAATCTGGAGTAACCCCGTTAGTGATATAAGTATCACTAATCTCCAAGAAGTTCAAGATGTGCTGCTGAGGATCCTCATGTGGAAGACCCATAGACTGCCCATTTGCATGAAGTAGCTGGATCATGCTCTGCTTTAGCTCAAAGTGCCCAGTGATTCTGGGCTTCACGATACTGGAGGTAACATTAGCAATACTGGCATTGCTACCTCCTGAACCGCCATGTGTTGTTCCTCTGCCATGTTCACAGGAAATTTAACGAAGTTCTGAATATTGTTCGTATCCCTTTCTTCCCTTAACCTCCTGTGAAATGTACTCTCAGGTTCGGGGTCAAAGCCGTCAAGTCTGTCCTGGATTCTGACCCTTCGCATTCAATTAGGGTTCCTGAGATTAGAACAACGATCAAGTAACGTTAGACTAGATGTAATAACCAATTAAAGTAAAAACTAGAAAGTAGTCTATTTTCAAGTCCCCGGCAACGGCGCCAAAAACTTGTTGCTCCCAAACGCACACGCAAGTATACGTGGTCGTACAAGTAATATAATGATAAATCGGATTGTCGAACCCACAGAGACTTGTATAAACTACTCACTACTTCACTATAATTGTTATTCAACCAAGCCAGAATAAGATCCAATAGTGTAATTATGCTAAACTACAATTCTAGGAATTTACTAATTATCAAGTAACAAAAATGTTGATATGTATTCAGTAGAGACAAATATTCCAGGGTTGTGATTGTTTCACCATTCGTATTGTATTCTAATTAATTCTCCCTTTCATATAATTCACTCATGGTTGCTAATTAATCGATGATTGTTCTCATAGCCTTCTCCCGAAGCACTACTCGCCTATTCTCAATGGATTAACGCCTATATTCCTATGAAATTAATCTATCAGAATGCATTAATATTACGATATCTAATTAAGCACGGTGACTAGGTATGTTCCTATCCTTAGCCATAAATCCGCTCCCCTTAAGGGTTAAGATCGCGCTCTCTTCAACTCTTCTCTAATCTATACACGGCTTTCCCAAGCATAGCATAGATAGTATATAGAACTTAACTGCTGGCCAAACAATTAAGCAATTAAACACAGAATTGAAGAACCAACCATATATTGAGCGAATTATAATCAAGGTCAAATTAATGTCGAAACACAATATTCATGGCTAATCACAACCCCAGAACAATGGGTGTTTAGCCACTCATGCTCAAATATGACAAAACCCCAATAGAAATCATACTACTCAAAGGAAGAGATGAAAAAAGAAGATTTGAAGGTCTAATTGTTCCAATCTCTTCTCACAATGAAGTATTCTCTAATTTGCTGCTCAAAAACTAGTCTCCCCCCTCTCTTGGGCGGAATTCTACTACTTATATAGGGTTTTGGGGCAATAAAATCCCGTGTTTGCACTTTTAGTCCCTGAGTTTCCAGTGATTCGCCGTGGTTGCGGCAGGACCGCGGTCGGCTAATTTTTCTGGCTTCTGATCCTTCCACCGCGGTCGACCGCGGTCGCGGTGGCCTGCCTTCAGTTCTCTTCTCGCTTAATGTTCAGTGCAAGTCATCGGTATCATGTGATTGGCCTCAAATTTCCATAGTTGACTCCAAATTGCTCCAAAGTCCTCTCCTCGTGAGATATAACCTGCAAAGCACCAAAGACACTAATCAGAGCATTTTGTTATCAATATTCATATTAAAACAACACAAAGTGTGGTTCATTAGAGGCATAATTATAGTTAAATTCACCTATCATCAATGAGTTTTAAATTTCCAATGAACACATTGACGGAGAAAAATACGATGAGATCTGCAATTAGTTTAATATTGATACATCAAATTCTGGATACTCTAGCTTTTTTAATGACACAGCAAACGCTTTTTATTTTAAAAAGATAGAAACCTTTCTTTGCTATTATCGCTATTACCATTTTCTTATAATCTGTTTAAAAAAGAATATTATATCTTTATATTTGAAACAATTTAGACTAAACTCTCATTAGTCTAAATAACATTCTTTTGTAATCATAAAAATGTACAGAAGTCTTGTGATATGCATAAGACTATATTTGTTTAATTTTGTTTCCAATAAAACATCACCACACAAAATGCAAGGAGAGTTCCGTAGGGGACATTTATTTTAAGTTTTAGAATATTTTGTTTTCATATTCTAGACAAATAGTAGGAGTAGTAAGGAAAAGAAGCAAGAGAGAGGTGACGGCAAACTTCTTGTGAAGACCATATAGTAGCACGTGAAGCTATTGCAATATATCCAGTAATACAAATCCATTTCTTATATATCTTGTGCAGCAGCCTATGTGCATACAAGTATTTCATCAACTCTTCCCTGGCCATCTGTGCGGCCATTTTATGGCCACCATTTACTATATAGTTTCCTCCGAACCATAGCTTCCGTAGCAACCAAAATATGATTTTTCAAGGAGACAATCTCAAACGCGTCTCTACCAAGAAATATTATCATAATATACAAAAAATAATCCTATAATTTTCAGGCCACAATTCCAGTTGACGTATGCCTCAGCTGCTGTCTAGCTAGTACACTACACCGCCATTACTAGCTAGCTACTGACGATTCTCATTGCTACTAGAAAAGTTAGAGCGTATATATGGTTTCAATTCTTCGGTAAGAAGTTTTGTCAGTTTTAAATGCCAGTCTTCCAAACATTTCAGTTATCCAGAAATTACTTTCGTCTAACCGAAAAAAGGAATTTAAAATGAAGTTTTACCCACTAGACAATCACTTCTTTCATTCGTATATATACTACTACTATTTATATATATGATGGGATCACTAGAATCGATATCTTGCACATAAGCTACTTTAATTTCTCGATATATTATAGGCAGTAGTTAAAGAGTCAGTGCCTTAGAATGATTCCAACTGAATCCAATAGCCATTTAATTGAATCTTTCGAAACCTTCTTTCAGAGCTGGCTGATTGAACAAGAGCGTTACTTACAACAATTGCTTCGGTTAAGCTCCGAAAGCTGCAATGACAATTGCATTATTGAAAAAAGGCTCATCATAGACCAAGTGTTGGCCCATTACTCTGCATATTACGTAGCCAAATCAAAAGTTACACAGGAGAACGTTTTCCTAGTGTTATCCCCTACTTGGTTCACACCCTTCGAGCGAACGTATCTTTGGATAGCAGGGTTTCGACCAGGACTAGCATTTAGGCTGGTGAACAAGAATGTCTTGGACTTGTCGCGGAATCAGTCTCTGATGCTGAATGAGTTATTGGAGGAGATTACGGTCGAGGAGAAACAACTTACTGATGAATTCACCAGGGTTCAAGAAACCATGGTACTTCTTGTTTAAAAAAAAAATTCTGCTCATCCTCCATATTATCTATCTTATAACCTTAATAAGAAACACATTTAATAGACTTTAATGTCAGGAGCGTATGTATTGCCCAAATTAGGGTGCACGTGAACCCATGGTTTTTCTGCCGGACTAGGTATATGAACTAATAATCTAGGAAATATGATTTTAGTGCCCGTGATTAATTTCTTTAGCTGCAGGCATTACAAACAATGATATTGCTAGCGATGGACGAGGGGCTACTGGAGAACGGGAGGTTGACAGAAGTAAATAGGGCAACTGATAGGTTGAGGTTGGCAATGGAGACACTAGTTGAATGTGCAGATTATCTGAGGGGGAAGACAGTGTTGAGGATTGTGGAAATTCTAAGTGCAACTCAAACCGTGAGATTCTTGGCTGCTATTACCCAGTTTCAGCTCAGGATTCGAAGCTTGGGCCTGCAAAGAGAAGCTAATTAGCATCCTAATCCGATCGTTTATGAGCTGATAACATGTTATTAAATAATTGTTTGTTATTACGTGTTTTGGTGTAAGATTAAACTAAAGAAAAAAATAACCAAAAATACGTTGGTGGCATCGAGTATTATTGGAAGTTAACAAGTTAATGAGGAAGTTATTGTTAACCAAAATTGGCCATTTATTGTTTATGGATTACACTGAATATGTTGTTGTTGTTGTATAATTTAGGGATATGTACTTGATAGTGTTGGGAAATGTCTATGTGCCCAAAAAGGATATTTTCTGTGTGTCAGAAGATAAGATCAATAATTGAGTAAAATGACAAGTAAAGAAGAATCATTTATTAATACCAAGAATGATGGAGCCCAGTGAAGTATCGGGCAAAATAGTTCAGTTTTCTATATACAATATATATATATATAGACACACACTTTCTAATAGCTCCTAAAAGTAACTAATTTTGTCAAAGGCCCTATATTATGCCGTACTATTTATGTACCTGCCCAAAATGGTAAAGTAACGCGAGTTCTTGAAGCTTAGCTCTCTGACTGAGTTCTTTAATTAGGCCTCCTAGTTTCGGTAGTTCGAGGATTAATGAGGACCTTAGTCCGAGATGGATGTAACGTTGTAGCATCGAGTTCTCCTTAACTTAGTACTTTTAACTTGAAGCAAAAATTTATGTGCAAAAATTTAATAAAATTACAATAAGTAATGAATATGAACTTTGTGTTAAAAATACAACGAGATCAAATTAAAAAGCTTAAATGTTAGCAACTCAGGCTCGGATCAATTTTCAGACGGGACTTAGGTGAGACTATCGGTGTATCAGTTTTCGGACGCGGCTCACTCTGGTTTCTGAGACCCGTGGATATGCTGCACTAGAGTTATTAGTAATAAAATCTTACAACCAGATTGTTGTCAAAACGAGCTACAAATTCTCCATCAGGTCAGGGTGAAGCATTTGGTTGTGTAGCAAGTTATAACAATGCTCATTATAGTGTCATAGTTGATTTCCATAAATCGAATTTATCTCACGATGACAAAATCATTGATCAAGATTACCTTTAATTAGTGCTGCATACAATCAAACACTTCCAATCCTACTTCCCTTAAGAAAAAAAAATATGACAAGTCATAGAATATGCAAGCAAGAAAATCTTGAAGTACAAAAGTGAGATTTCTTTCCCATGGTGTCCCGTTTTTGTGCATATTTTTATCACTGTGATAACCAACTAGCAAGGGTATCAGTTTCAGGATGTGCATAGATTAGACCACTCTGCCAGTGGCAGCTTCTGTTGTCGACAAGGAGGGATTGAAGTTCCTAGCAACTATTGGAACTCGTTTTCGGAAATGGTTATGGCTTTTTGCATCTGCTGTTTGGGTACTTGTGTTATCAATTCGGCTGACCCCTTCTGGTCTCTAGAGTCTAGAAAGATTGATTTTGTCGCGTTTTTATTCACGAGGGCATATATATCAGATATATTCGTCTTCTTTCTTGTTTTTACTCCTTCCATTTTAGTTTATTTGACGTAATGATCCAGAGTTTAAAAATAAAATAAAAAAAGACTTTTGAAACTTGTGATTTTAAATATGTCAAATTATTTATGTAGCTATATATATAGCAAAATATTTAAAACTATTAGTCTTAAATATTTTATAATTTGTGTAACTATAAAAAAGTTTCATTAGGTAAAATACAAAAATTTATAATTAATTTTTTTGCCAAAAATCAATCTTTTTGGAATGTAATAATTAAAAGTGTGTTACATAAGATGAAACTAAGGGAATATATTTTAAATGTGGATTTGTGAATTTTCTTGCATTATCATTAACCCAACTAAGGTCTAGAGAATTTCAACACTATATGGGTCAAAATCTGCCTTAGAATATTTAAGGTAAGATAACATTAAAGGGAGAATTCCCGAACCGTCGTTAGTTGAGGTGGACTGGGAAGCCGCAAGACACTTAGTCGAAGAGTCAAAAAAAGTCGTGGTCGAGATGTTAATAATGGTTGAGGTTGAGGTCGAGGTCGAAGATCGTTGATGTCACACCCAATTTAGGATCATGACCGGCACTTAGGAGCACGTGTATCCAAGTAAGCCTCATCGGTATTTTACGAAAAATCGAACAGAGTTTTCCCTGTTTTTGGACTATCCCAAAAACTTCCATGTCTCCAATCAGCAACCAAACATCCTAATAGCAATTTGAATGACAATGACTTTATAAATTAACCAAAATAAATATCTACCTTTAATAGTCCACCCGCTAACAACTAGAAATACTACTTTATCTCAAAATTTGATAAGAATGAGCGATACTCAACATAAGTCTATAATAACGAAGAAAACTCAAGACACTAAAAGAATAACCATGGATCGACTCTAAGAGTTCAAAGAAAGATCATAACAATAAAAAAGATCTCCGCCCGCGCGAACAAGTGCGAGGTTCACCAATAACTATCAACATGTGCGCTCTAATTAACGAAATCCTCGCCCACGTCAACTGCTGTTTCTGTAAAAAAAATTAACGGGGAATGAGTCGCTAGCTCAGTGAGTAATAACACTTAACCACAATCTCTTTTATTGGGGACAAATCAAAAAACATGCTAGTATATCAAACAGGAAATAATAAAAGAATGCCCTTTCAGAAACAATAAATAATTTTCAGTCTCATTATATTTTTCTTGTAGTATAATACACTAAACAATTCAGTAATAAGCTTGGTAACCACCGTATAATATCATATTCACATTTGGGAGGTTTCAATGAACGTATCATCTAATCGGTATAAATGTGGACTTCTTGGCAAGAAGTCAAATATAACGGTAGTACTCGAGAAATCGGTAACGGTATGCAAGTTCTACCTTCCCACTAGCGAGGGCAATAACAGTAATCTGTAATTACAAGGTGCACCAGGTCTAACGAACCCGCCGTTAGCTACGGGATCCTTCAAAGTCTACTCCCATTTATACTTGTCTCTAAAATCCGTATATACTCGTAGAAAATATTTAAAAATAATATAGGGCATTTCGGTTGTTATCAAATCATATAATTTTATTTCGATAACAGTAAATTTAAGTAACGGTAAAACAGATCTAGTGACATCGGAAATATTAAAACCCACGGTAATCATCTCAAATAACTATTTCGGTATCATATCGAGTAAAGACTTGTCCCACATGCAACTCAAAATAGTCGGTAACATATTCATATAAAAAAATATGTGTAAATCATGCAAGTTGTGAATTGCGATAAGATTACTACTCACCATACTCGTGCCGAAATACCAAATGCTTCACTTCGAGCAATTCGTACGAATTACTCCAATCAATCTATAATTACATAATATCGATCTCACGTTAATTTTCTTGTTTAGGCTAATTCATAGCTAATTTCGAATACCCAATCATCGGGGTTCATGTTTGAGTCTTAATTTGTGGATTTATATTTAATCATAGAACTAGTCCTTAATTCTATCAATTTCAAACTATTTAGTATAATTTACTCCTCTAGACTTAGACCTATCAGTGCTTAAACCAAACATTTATAGCCTTGTTATCTCTATAGTAATTGTATATTTATTTTTGTATAAGAGAAAGTTGATATTGAATTCTATTGTACTACATGAAATTGCATAGATTCAGTGAAATAATTTAATAGATGAGGAGAAGAAGGTTAACCTCTTGAGTCGAAGGAGAGCTTTAACACTTTTAATTTCAACTCCCAATTCTTCTTAAAGCCTTTGCCCAAAGCTTTTTTCTTCTTCTTCTCTTTTCCCTTTTTTTTCTACTCGTTTTTTTTGCCGTTTGCTTTGTGCTTCTTTTGCTTGAAAGCTTTCTAACCATTTTTTATCAAATTGCACTAATGGGCGTCAGCCCTTTGTTTTAATTCCTAACTTTTTTTTGTTTATTTAGTTAGTTTTTTTTATAGTTAGTTTCTTATTATAATATAATAATAATTATTATTATTATTTTGCTAATGACGCATACACCCTTATTACAAATATAGGGTATTACATCCTCCCCATCTTATGAAATTCGGTCCCCGAATTTAACTTAAGTATGGGATACTTCGCTTGAATATCTTTTTCTGCTTCCCAGGTTGCTTCTTCAACGGTATGATTTCTCCATAAAACTTTAACGAACACAATTTCTTTTGACCGTTGCTTTCTTACTTGTCTCTCAACAATTGCCATCGGCTCCTCCTCGTAAGACAACTTTTCATCAAGCGGTATAGCAGGTGCTTCAAGCACCTAAGATGAGTCTGACATACATTTCCTTAGTATTGAGACATGAAACACTGGATGAATAAAGGACAACTCAGGAGGAAGTGCCAAACGATAAGCCACCGCTCTCACTCGGTCTAGTATCTCATACGGTCCTATAAACCTAGGGCTCAACTTGCCTCTTTTCCCAAACCGCGTCACCCTTTTCATAGGAGAGACTCGTAGGAACACTTTGTCCCCAATTGTGAACACTAAATCTCTTCTTCTCTTATCCGCATAAGACTTTTATCTTCTTTGAGCTGTAAGCAATCTCTGTTTGATCAACTGTACTTTGTCCATCGCTTCTTGTACTAGGTCGGGTCCCAATAAGTTAGTATCACCAGCTTCAAACCATCCAATAGGAGAACGACATCTTCTACCATACAATGCTTTGTACGGTTCCATTTGAATGGACTGGAAGCTATTGTTGTAAGCAAATTCAACTAAAGGTAGATAAGCGTCTCAGCTACCTCCAAACTAAAGAATGCAAGCTCTCAACATATCCTCCAAGATCTGTATAGTACGTTCAGACTGCCCGAATATCAGTGGATGAAATGCAGTACTAAGATCTACTTGTGTACCCAATGCTTCTTGAAAAGATTTCCAAAAGCGTGAAGTGAACTGTGATCCTCTATCAGAGATGATGGACACTTGAACTCCGTGAAGTCGGACAATTTCGTTCATAAATATCGGTGCATACCTCACTCCACCATATGTAGTCTTCACAGGCAAAAAGTGTGTTGATTTTGTCAGTCGATCTACAATTACCCACACCGAATCATAACCTCTAAGAGTTCGTGGTAGACCGGTAACAAAATCCATTGTAATTATTTCCCATTTTCACTCTGGAATCTCAATTTGTTGTAGTATCCTGTTGGTCGCTGATGCTCAACTTTGACCTGCTGACACGTCAAACAACTAGAAACAAAGTTAGCAACATCTTTCTTCATACCTTCCCACCAATAAAATGCTTCAGGTCATGGTACATTTTTGTGGATCAAGGATGTATGGTGTATTTAGAGTTGTGGGCTTATTCAAGAATAGCATGTCTCAACCCATCTACATCTGCTACACATAGCCTGTCACCCATTCGAAGAACACCATCACTTTCAACAATCATATACTTGCTTTTACCAGCTAAGGTCTCATCTATGTATTTGCATAATCATTCATCCTCATATTGGGTGGCCTTAATGCGCTCAACTAATAAAGACTTAGCCTGAGCACAAACCAACAATGCCTCTGAATTTCCGACACTAAATATGATACCTGTATCTTCTAGTCTCTTAATATCTTTTGCCAAAAGTCTCTTTGCAGGAGCTATATGTGCCAAACTCCCCATAGATTTTCTGCTCAATGCATCAGCCACCATATTGGCTTTTCCAGGATGATACAAAATAGAACAATCATAGTCTTTAAGTAGTTCCATCCAACGATGCTACTGAAGATTTAGATCTCTATGCTGAAAGATATACTTCAAACTTTTATGGTTAGTATAAATCTTACAAGTTTCGGCGTATAGATAATGCCTCCAAATTTTTACAGCAAATGCCACTGCATCCATCTCCAAATCATGTGTAGGATAGTTTTTCTCGTGCTTTTTCAATTGTCTCGAAGCATAAGCAATAACACGACCATTTTGCATGAGAACACATCCTAATCCTACACTTGAGGCGTCACAAAATACTGAAAACCTTCAGAACCTGATGTAAGGCTAATATTGGTGCAATTGTCAGACATGTTTTGAGTTTCTGAAAGCTCTGCTCACATTCCTCCGTCCACTGAAACTTTGCATTTTTCTGCGTTAGCTTGGTCAGCGACGCTGCTATTCTGGAAAAATCCTGCACAAAACGCCTGTAATAGCCTGCTAAGCCTAAAAAGCTGTGAATCTCTATAGGAGAAGTAGGTCTGGGCCATTTCTGCACAACTTTTGTCTTCTTAGGATCTACCATAATTCCATGTTTGGAAACAACATGACCCAAAAATGATATTGAGTCTAGCAAAAATTCACACTTTGAGAACATAGCATAAAGTCGATGTTCTCGCAATGTCTGCAACACGGTCCTGATATGATTCTCGTGTTCTCCTTGGCTACGAGAATATATCAGGATATCATCAACAAATACTATTACAAATTTATCCAGAAACGGTTTGAACACCCTATTCATTAAATCCATGAATGCAGCTGGAGAATTAGTCAGTCTGAAAGGCATCACAAGGAACTCATAGTGCCCCTATCGAGTTCGGAAAGCAGTCTTAGAAATATCTTCATCTTTGATTCTAAGCTGATGATAACCAGAACGAAGGACAATCTTTGAAAAGTGGGCAGCTCCTTGTAACTGATCAAACATGTCGTCTATACGAGGCAAAGGATATTTATTGCGTATTTTTATCTTGTTCAACTGCCTGTAGTCAATGCACATTCTCAGGGATCCGTCTTTCTTCTTTACGAACAGTACTGGTGCACCCCATGGAGATATACTCGGTCTGATAAAACCCTTATCTAACAAATCCTGCAGCTGTTGTTTTAGCTCCTTCAACTCTTATGGTGCCATCCGATATGGCAGTATTGATATGGGTTGTGTGTCAGGTGGAAAATCAATACCAAAATCTATTTCTCGTACTGGAGGCAATCCTATTAAATCCTCAGGAAATACATCAAAAAATTCTCTCACTAATGGTACATTTGCTATACTAATCGTTTCCTTTCTTGTGTCATTTACAATAGCTAAGATACCCAAGCAACCTTTCTTCAGAAGTTGTTGAGCCTTCAATAAAGATACAACTTTGCAAGTCGCTGGAACTTGGCCCCCTTTTAGAACAAAACTAGGTTCGTTTGGTATCTCAAACTTAACTATCTTTGCATGACAATCGACGATAGCATAGCAAGAAGATAACCAATCCATTCCCATCAGCATGTCAAAGTCAATCATATCTAGTACAATAAGATCAGCTAGAGTATCTTTACCCTCAACCCAAATCCGACAAGCACAATACACGTATTCAGCTAATAGAGACTCTCCAACAGGATAGCAACTAGAAAAGGATCATTCAATAGCTCAGACTGTCTACTAAACCTCAAATCAAAGTACGAGGATACATAGGAGTGAGTAGATCCGGTATCAATCAACACAAGTGCATCAAATGAACAGACAAAAAGAATACGTGTAACCACACCATTCAAGGCCTGAGCATCCTGTCTACTAAATGCAAAAACTCTCGCCTGACCTCTACCAACATTCCCTTGTCCTTGATTCACAGTAGCACAGTCTCCAGCACCTCGACCTCTATTTCCTGTACCTGTGGCACCTAAAGTATTACAAGCAGCATGATTAGGTGCAGCTGGCTGAATAGAATCCTGGTTGAAATTCCTCGGAAGCTGAGGGAAATCCCTCAAGTGATGTCCCAACTGGACACACCAAAACTCTCCGGTTAGAACATGACATTGGCCCAAATGTGATCTACCACAGGTCTGGAAGACTGGAGTAGTGAAATATATCTACCCAGAATTACGATGTGCAGATGCTGACGGTCCCTTAGTACCCTGTCTGTAATATGGTCTGTATGTGGTCTGTGAAGAAAAGTGTGTCCCTGTTTGAGAACCCTGTTGTTGTTGTTGTCCTTGATTTCCTGCTCTTCAATTTTCACTAAAACTGCCACTGAAATACCCTCATGTCTTGGCCTTCTTACGTAAATCACTAGTTGCACGCTCATCACTTCCCTTGTTTTCAATTTTTCTAGCAAGGTCGAATGCATCAAGTAGGATAAAGTCTTCATCTGTAGGGCTACTGCAGTGTATCACCGACCAACCAATCAATCAACGAACCTCTGAACTCGAGCTTCTTCGGTAGGCACTAAGTACGAAGCATATCTAGCCAACTTACAAAACTTGGTGTTATATCTGGAGTCTGAACCGATCTCTCAAAGTCTCTAGCATATTATTGCATCAGGCTGTCTGGAAGAAAATGATTCATGAACAACTTAGTAAACTCATCCCATGTCAATGGTGTTGCTCTTGTTGTCCTTCCTAGCAACATAGTTTCGTACCATGTATTGGCTATATCCTCTAGTTTGTATGTTGCGAGCTCCACGACTCTCTCACTAGAACATCCTAGAGCACGTAATGCCTTGAGTGTCCCATCCAAGAAACTTTGAGGGTCTACTGAATTATCAGAACTTGTGAATTTTGGTGATTTCAATTTCAGGAACTCTTGTAGGGATACTTCCTTTTTTCCAAAAGTCTGAGTGTGTGCAGGTGCTTGTGTCTCTAAAGTAGCCTGAGGAGCTGAACTTCCACCCTGAGTAGGCACCAATGCCTCTAACACATTCAATAACCTTGCCACGACGTCTGCAGGTAAGGCAACAGTAGGTACAACAGTTGGCACTGGTGGTGGAGCGTCCTGAACTCCCTGCCCTTGCACTTGATCTGGCATAGCAGCTTGAGGTTGACCCATGGTTCCAACTTCAGGTTGAGGAGCGGTCTGTCTTCTAGTTTGATGAACTCCAACTTGACCGCCACCCTGGTTAATACCACGTTCAGCAGATGAGGGTGTGCATCTCCTAGCCATCTGCGAAATAAATACTCCAAAGTCAATCTCAAGTTATCTCAACGCATGATCAAAGAATGAAAGAAGGGAAAACATTCCTAGATGTTCAGTAGCCTCAAGATCATAAGTATGGGCGCCTACATACCCATGAACAAGACTCTACTAAACATTGCTCCATGACTCGGGACTTAAAGCCTAAGCTCTAATATCAAATTTGTCACGACCCAATTTAGGATCATGACCGGCACTAAGGAGCAAGTGCCCCCATGTAAGCCTCATCGGTATTTTACAGAAAATCGGACACAGTTTTTTCTGTTTTTGGACTATCCCAAAAAACTTCCTGTCTCGAATCAGTAACCAAACATCCTAATAGCAATTCAAATGACAAAGACTTTATCAAGTAATCAAAATAAATATCTACCTTTAATAGACCACCCACTAACAACTAGAAATACTACTTTATCTTCAAATTTGATAAGAATGAGCGATACTCAGCATAAGCATATAATAACGAAGAATACTCAAGACACTAAAAAGAATGACCATGGAGCGACTCTAAGAGTTCAAAGAAAGACCATAACAATATATAAAATCTCCGCCCGCGCGAACAAGTGCGAGGCTCACCAAGAACTATCAACATGTGCGCTCTAATTAACGAAATCCTTGCCCGCGTTAATTGTTGTCTTTGTAAAAAAACTTAGTGGGGAATGAGTCGCTAGCTCAGTGAGTAATAACACTTAACCACAATCATTTTTATTGGGGACAAGTCAAAAAACATGCTAGTATATCAAATAGGAAAATAACATAAGAATGCCCTTTCAGAAACAATAAATAATTTTCAGTCTCATCATGTTTTTCTTGTAGTATAATACACTAAACAATTCAATAATAAGCTCGGTAACCACCGTATAATATCAATATTCACATTTGGGTGGTTTCAATGAACGGGTCATCTAATCGGTATAACTGTAGACTTCTTCGCAAGAAGTCAAATATATTGGTAGTACTCGAGAAATCGGTAACGGTATGCAAGTTCTACCTTCTCACTAGCAAGGGCTATAACAGTAATCTGTAATTACAAGTTGCACCAGGTCTAACGAACTCGCCGTTAGCTCGGGATCCTTCAAAGTCTACTCCCATTTATACTTGTTTCTTACATCCGTATATACTCGTAGAAAATATTTTAAAATAATATGGGGCATTTCGGTTGTTATCAAATCATATAATTTCATTTCGATAACAGTAAATTTAAGTAATGGTAAAACAGATCTAGTGACATCGGAAATATTAAAACCCACGGTAATCATCTCAAATAACTATTTCGGTATCATATCGATTAAAAGACTTGTCCCACATGCAAGTCAAAATAATCGGTAACATATTCATATAAAAAAACATATGTAAATCATGCAAGTTGTGAAATACAAATTGCGGTAAGATTATTACTCACCGTGCTCGTGCCGAAATACCAAATGCTTCACCTCGAGCAATTCGTACAAATTCATCCAATCAATCTATAATTACATAATATCGATCTCACGTTAATTTTCTTGTTTAGGCTAATTCATAGCTAATTTCGAATACCCAATCATCGGGGTTCATGTTTGAGTCTTAATTTGTGGATATATATTTAATCATAGAACTGGTCCGTAATTCTATCAATTTCAAACTATTTAGTATAATTTACTCCTCTAAAAGTAGAGCTATCAGTGTTTAAACCAAACCTTTACAGCTTTGTTATCTCCACAGTAATTGTATATTTCTTTTTATATAAGAGAAAGTTGATATTGAATTCTTTTGTAGTACATGAAATTGCATAGATGGAGTGAAATAATTTAACAGATGAGGAGAAGAAGGTTAACCTCTTGAGTCGAAGGAGAGCTTTAATACTTTCAATTTTAACTCCCAATTCTTTTTAAGGCCTTTGCCCAAAACTTTCTTCTTCTTTTCTCTTTTCCCCTTTTTTTCTGCTCGTTCCTTTTTTGTTGCCGTTTGCTTTCTTCTTCTTTTGCTGCTTTCTGAAGCTTTCTAACCCTTTTCTTTTTCATTTGCCCTAATGGGCTTCGACCCTTTGTTTTAATCCCTAACTTTTTTTGTTTACTTAGTTAGTTCTTATTTTATAGTTAGTTTCTTATAATAATAATAATAATAATATTATTATTGTTGTTGTTATTATTATTATTATTATTACTTTGCTAATGACCAATACACCCTTATTAAAAATATAAGGTATTATAGTCGATGAACCTGTAACGGTTAGTTTTCGAAATAGGATATTAAGGAGAATATTCTTTGCATTTGTACTATTAGAGTTTACTAAGAATATGCGTCATAAATAGAAAAAAAGACAATGATATGAGGCATGTGATATTCATTTGTAAGAAAACTTTGACAAAAGATTCTCTCTCTCTTACTAAGATACAAACATCACTTTTTCACCAAAATTTTTGTCTATATTATTCTATGCTTTTCCATCCGATCCAAAAATAATTTGCACATTCAAAGATTTATGTGTACTCTTTTTTCTTCTCTAGAATTTTTTTCACTGAGTTTTATTTTAGTTAAAGTTTTAACAAGGCACATAATTTGTTGAATAGACATTCAAAGAGGAGTGTTATAAATAGAATTTTATTTAAGGTGAATGTCTATATTTTAGAGAGATTTTAGAGTTTGTTACTTTGTGATTAAGTCACTTTTCTCCTATAAATAAAGGGGTTCTATTCCATTGTAACTCATCCCAAATTAATAAGAATTCTCACTTTCTACTTTTCTGTGCAATACACTCTTTGTTTTCTTATTGTTTTATAACAATTTTTAATTTTTTAATTTTTTTACAACTGAGTATGAAAGTTGGCAACGCACAACCAAGAAAATACATTCTAAATAAAAAGACTGCAAAAACAATGATTTAACATATATGAAGAAATAACGATGGTAAGTCAAGTAATAATGATGAATAAATATATACAACATTTTGTACTGTAATGGACATATCATTTAACTAACATAGAAACCAATTAGTCAAATTTCAGTTCAATTACTTTCTATCATTATTTTCAACTTATTACCTTGTCTGTCTTTAGCTCTAGAAGTGCTAAAAGTTTTTCCTTTTATTTGTTTTGCCATAGTTCATCGTGTGCCTTAACCTAAGTGATTACTATCCCATTTATTTTTCCTATAATTAAAAAAAAAAACACTCTCTTCTTCCTCCACTTTCCCATTATTAGTTTTCCCAGGCGTTAAAACATGCCAAATAAAATATATGCAAAATTTGGAACTTGACTTAACTTGGAAAGAAAGGGATACAATGGGTCATCCATCAGAGAAATGCTCTAGTAGTGAAATGAGAAGCAAACTACAGTAGTGATAGACCTCTGAAAAATATTGTTGGTGTATACGAAAGAAAAGCTTTCGTAGCTTTTACTTTTCTCAAACATAAAGCTAACGATTATTCCTCATATATACTTTGACCCTAATTGATTAAGAACCTTAATGATGCATCAACTACTTCTTAATCTTGGGTTGTTTGGTGACATTGAAAGCTCATTTAATCATCTTTATACTTCCTCCCATTCGTTCCTTTTTATTAGTATAAGTATATTAAAAATATTTTTACTTGTTCAATTTATTATTTTCTTTCAATGTCGCCCAAGTACCCACTCTTCCGTATCATTAGAATTTAACTATCACTAATTAAAGTAATTTATAAAACAAACTCCTAATATAATGTCTTAAGGAAAGTGTCAGGGCAACATTAATTAGCATAGATTCCTAAATGATAAAAAACATATTTTTGGTAATATACTAAAAAAATGTAATCTGTATGGTGGATTATTAAAGAGTCGAAGTTCAACAGCTTCATAAATTACAAAAGGAGCTTAATTTCGACCCCACTATTTTTCCTATGTTTTTCTGTTAGATGTGCAACAGCTCGCTGGATATTAAGCAACACTTAAAAGAAAATGATAATCTTTGATTTTTCTGATTAAATGTAAAGAAAACAAGACATTTTTTTAATGTGGGGTCGTGTAGAAAATAATGATTAAAAATTAAGGCTTTGAGATCACTCTTTCTTTCTTCTCTCAATCTCTCTCACACATCTAACAAAGGTAGTTGTTCGTTTTGCTGGAGCAGACGGAGTAACGGAGCAGTTTCAAACAAATACACCTAAATTTGAGAATGACAACAACCCTCTAGCCACCTATACTCCAAATTAAAATCAACGAAAACCCTATTTCACCAAATCAAAAATTTTAAAAAGAAAAGAAGTTGGAGATGTTACTACTCTTTCCCTTCTCTATATTTCCTATTGTGAGCTGTTGCATTTCCCATTCTTTCTCATGCATTCCCTCCGCGGCCGAAAATCGCCACTCATTTCCTCTGAATTACTATTCAACATGAAGCAGCACAGTGGCCGTAAGAATAATAATCTTTCAATATTCGTCGTCGTTTTTTCCATATTCCTCTTTGGTTGTTTCATGTACAATGAAGACGTAAAGTCCATTGCTGAATTCCCATTTTCAACACCCAAAGCTCAAGAAATCACTGAACAAGTAAATGGGATTCAAGAAAGCAGTGTTTCAACTGTCGTTATGAATTCAAGAACTGTAGTTGAAACAGAAACAGAGGCCGTTAGTACTGAACAGGAAGTGGTGAATTTGAAGTCAAGTGAAGAAGAGGAAACGGAAGCAGAGCAAGAAGAGCAGAAGATTGAAATGCCAGTTGAAGAAGACGAGAACATTGAATTGCCACCTGAGGATTGTGATCTTTTTGTAGGGAATTGGGTTTATGATAATGTAACACACCCAATTTACAAAGAACATGAATGTGAATTCCTCACTGCTCAAGTTACTTGTTTGAGAAATGGAAGACAAGATTCTATGTATCAGAATTGGAGGTGGCAACCCAGAGACTGTTCTTTACCCAAGTAAGTAGAAATTTCTTGATTTCCTTATTAATATTAGTATTGTTTTTGTTCAATTTTCGAATAATTATTGAAATCTCAGGTTTAAACCAAGATTGCTGCTAGAGAAACTAAGGAACAAGAGACTCATGTTTGTGGGAGACTCTTTGAATAGAAATCAATGGGAATCTATGGTTTGTTTGGTTCAGTCCGTTGTTCCTTCTGGTCGAAAAAGCTTAAACAAGACTGGCTCTTTATCAGTTTTCAGAATTGAGGTAAATCTATTAATTTTTTCAAAAGATGGATATCTCATAATTACTTTCCTCAAACATAATGATTATGTTTTGGCTTGATTAGACTTTAATGCCACTTTATCAATTAAAGACTTCATCTAACTTTAATGCTAGTGTTTTATATTAGTTAAAGAACTTAATTCAGAGTACTTTATTAATTAATAACTATTAAGCATGAACTACTGTAGTTTTAACTGTCTCAATTTAATGATGTACTGTTGCTTAATAAATAATCTTGATTAGTTAGACAGTATAGGTGAAGTATAGGAATTCATCGTCTATTTAAAGCCTTTATTGTTCACCTAATATAGGTGAAATTAGTTTGTTTCTGATTGAAAACTCTTGTAGTGGTTGGATTATTGTCATTAACCTGGAAAATTGAGTTTTAGTGTATTAAACTTTTCTGTTTTATAATATGAATATATGCAGGATTATAATGCCACGGTGGAGTTTTACTGGGCACCATTTCTGGTGGAGTCAAACTCAGATGATCCAAATATGCATAGCATCTTGAACAGAATAATAATGCCAGAATCTATTGAGAAGCATGGCAACAACTGGAAGAATGTGGACTATCTCATTTTCAACACTTACATTTGGTGGATGAACACTTTCACTATGAAAATCCTGTAAGTATAGTCCAGCTTCATTTTATTCCTTCAACTGAGTTTAATTCATGCATTGACGATGTGAAAAATATTTACAGGCGAGGATCATTTGATGAAGGGGCGACAGAATATGATGAGATAGATAGGCCAATAGCTTATAGGAGAGTTTTGACAACATGGTCCCAATGGGTCGATAACAATATAAATCCAAATCGCACCCAAGTATTTTTCATGAGCATGTCTCCACTTCATATAAAGTAATTCCCCTTGCTTTTAAATCTTGGCTGACAAACATAAATATAGATATACTAATTCTTGGTTACAAATGGATGAAACAGGAACTTAGATTGGGAAAATCCTGATGGAATAAAATGTGCTAAAGAGACAACACCAATATTGAACACATCAATGCGACTAGATGTTGGAACAGATAAGAGGCTGTTTGTGATAGCAGCAAATGTGACTGAGTCAATGAAAATCCCAGTTTATTTTCAAAATATTACAGCATTATCAGAGTACAGAAAAGATGGGCACACATCAGTTTACACAATTCGTCAAGGCAAAATGCTAACACCTGAGCAACAAGCTGATCCTGCGACCTATGCTGATTGTATCCATTGGTGCCTCCCTGGATTGCCTGACACTTGGAATGAATTCCTCTATTCGCGTATTATTTCGCGTTCTTGACACTTGGACCTTCTTCATTGTGCAGCTCTTACTACAAATTTTCCTCTTTTTCTTTTTAAAACCTTTACCCACAATGTTAATTTTTGTGTATTTTCAGTTTTTTTTTTTAAATCAGAAGAGCAAAAGGAAAAATCTTGTAGCTGTCCTTCCTTAAGTTGGGCTTCTTACTCTCTTTTTCATCTGTTTCATTGGGCCTATGAGTTTTGGGAAACTGCCAAATTGGACGAAAACTGAATGGGAAAATATATGTTGTACGACCAATTGTACAGTGAAGTTTTATGGTTCAAGGGAAATAAATATAGATGCAAATTGTAAGTATCTGCTTCAATACAACTGTTGTTTTAGCCATATGATTGTTTTGATAACTTTGAACGGTCAATTAACCCCATGCATATATACAAAAGTTTTAAACATTCCATATTACAATTTACAAAGTATGCAGTTTTTGAGCTGAAAATTTTAGGGGACTAGCACAAAAGTTAGTTTTGTTAAACATTCCACATTCCAAAACACGCAGTTTTTGAGCTGAAAATCTTAGGAGACTAGCACATAAGTTAGGACACACTAATAGTGTCAAATGAGCAAATTAGAAAAAATAAATTAATCGAGTTAATTGAGTTCCAGTTCTGACTCAATGAGTGAGTGAGATCAAAATAAATTAAAGAATAAACAATAGTTCAACCAATCCAATTTGACCCGATCATCTATAAGCTTAGACTTTAAGTTTTATCCAATTATTGGCTTAAAAGAAATTACACTGCCAACTAAAATGAATAACAAAGATAGCCTTCTAACAAGTTAACTAACTAGCCACTTTACAAGTACATAGTCACTTTTACATAATACCTCAAGTTGGTGGTGTAGTAAACACTGCCAACTTGTGCAAAACTGCTGAATGTTTGACTCCTGTTAATGCTTTAGTTAGAACATCTGCAAGCTGGTCTGAAGTTCCTACATGCTGTAATGAAATCAACCCTTCTTGTAGCTTGCTTCTGACAAAGTGACAATCCACCTCTATGTGTTTTGTTCTTTCATGGAACACTGGGTTCCTTGCTATGTGCATGGCAGACTAGCTATCACAGAACACTGTAATGGGCTTAGGGAAAGGAGTTGTAAGTTCCTCAAACAGCCTACTAAGCCACACCAATTCCCCCACTACCTTTCTTAGAGATCTATACTCAGCTTCTGCATAGGACAATGAAATGGTGTCTTGCTTATTTGATTTCCAACTAACATGGTTGCTCCCCAAAAGTACAAGGTACCCACTCACAGATTTTTGGGAATCTGGGCATGCTGCCCAGTCAGAGTCACAGTAGGCCTTGATAGTATAATCTGCATCTTTGGACATGAATATCCCCAGAGTTAGATCTCCCTTCAAATATCTAAGTAAATGAAAAGTTGCTTTCAAGTGAGGTTGTTTGGGGTCATCCATGAATTGGCTCAGATTTTGTACACTGTAGGCTATATCCAATCTAGTATTTGTGAGGAAGTTAAGTTTCCCTACTAGTTTCCTATAGTAAGTAGGATCAGTCAGAACCTCTCCTTCTTTTGCCTTGAGTTTGACTGCTAGATCCAATAGCAAAGTAAAGTTGTTTTAATCCATGCATTGATATTCTTTGAGCAAGTCAAGAGTGAACTTCCTCTGAGATATTATCGCACCATCAGCTTTGTAAAGAACTTCTAGTCCCATAAAGTAATGTAGTATGCCTAGATATTTTATCTTGAAGTTGTCACTCAGAAAAGCTTTTAAGTCTTCAATCTCCATTATGTCAGTGTCTGTCACCACAATGTCATCTACATACATGGCTATATAGATAGTTGAGTTGTCAGTTTTCTTGGAAAACAAAGGGTTGTCATACATAGAGTGTGCATAACCCCTTGAGCATAAGGCTTCAGTGAGCTTAGCATACCATTGCCTACTGGCTTGTTTCAGCCCATAAAGTGACTTATTGAGCTTGCTAACCAACTCCGAATTATCTACAGCTAGACCTTGAGGAACCTCCATGTAGACTTCTTCATTTAGGTCTTCATGTAGGAAGGCATTGTTCACTTCCAATTGGGACATGTGCCACCCTTTCTTCACAGCAACAACTATCAGAGACCTCACAGTTGTCATCTTGACTAAAGGTGAGAATGTCTCTGTATAGTGGATACCTGCTTGTTGGATATATCCTTTCACAACCAACCTAGTATTGAGTCTTTTTTACACTCCCATCTGCTTTGTGTTTTATCTTATACACCCATTTACATCCTATAGTTTTCTTCTCAACAGGCAGGGGAACTAGGTCCCAAGTAAGGTAATGCTTCAAACTCTTGGTTCATTGTTCTTTGCCAGGCAGGATTCATAACTGCCTCCTCATATGATGAAGGCTCACTGTCACTGCAAATGTCTCTTACAAGACTTTGGCTTTCAGGATTCAGAGTATCAGGGGAAACATGATGACTTTTAGAAATGCAGCATTAAGAGAGAATGTTGTAGTTGAATTGCAGTGATCAACAGGGGATGATGATTTCAATTTTGGAAGTGAGTGTAGATAATCTTATAAGTACAGTGGTGTTTTGAGAGGTATTTGTGACTTCCTTAAGGTAATGGATGTGGGGCCTGGTTGATCCCCAACAGATGATGTGTTGTGGTTTGAAGGTTGTGGTATATCAGAGAATGGTGAGGAGGTGGAAGATTCAGTTGACATGGAGGGTCTCATAGGTGTTAAAGGAATATCATGTTCTAAAGGTTGATTGTGTGCAATACTTGTGCCATCATCACTATCATAGAGATGTTTATCATTGTTAGGAGTATAATCAATGAAAGGGGCATGATTAAAGACAGAGGGGAAAGGTGTGGTTTCGGATGATAGAGTGAATGGAAATACACTTTCAATAAAGACAACACCCCTAGAGATATGTATCGTTTTAGTAGAAAGACATAGGACCTTGTACCCCTTGACTCCATAAGGATAACCAATGAATATGTGTGGTGATGTTCTTGGTACAAATTTGTCCCTATGGACCTTTGGCACAGAGGGATAACACAGGCATCCAAAACTTTTCATGTGAGAGTATGTTGGTTTTCTTTCGTAAAGTAGTTCAAATAAGGATTTAGGGTGACTATGAGAAGAATGTAGTCTATTTATAATGTAGGTTGCACACAGAATACATTCGCCCCAGTACTTCATAGGCAATTTTGATTGGAAGAAGAGGGCTATAGCAGTTTATAGGAGGTATTTATATTTTCTTTCTACTATGCCATTCTATTGTGGTGTGTGGGGGAAGCTCCTTTGATGGAGGATGCCTTTGGATTGAAAGAATAGGTTTGCTTCTGTACTATAAATTTTGAACCATTGTTTAGATTTGATAGTTTTGATTTTGTTGTTAAATTGAGTCTCAACCCTGGAAACAAATGTCACCTACTATAGTTATCTACCATTGTAAGAAAATATTTGTAATTATCATGTGTTGTTACATGATAAGGTCCCCATATGTCTATGTGGAGTAATTGAAAGAATACAGTTGTGAAGTTGGTCTTCTGGGGGAATGGCAGTCTCCCTTGTCTAGCCATGGGACAAATGGAACACATGAAGGGTTGTTTGGATGGGAAGGAAACATGGATAAAGGAGATCCCTCTCATTTTAACAAAGGGTACATGGCCTAGTCTATTGTGCCACAAAATGTTCATATCATAACCAGTGGATGCACAAGAATTCATATCAGAACTCTGATATTTATTACTTGAACTTGAACTATTTACAAGGGGGAAAGATACACACTTATTTCTGGAGACTGAACTATGTACAAATGAATGACCATGACAAGGTGAATTGTGTGTGCAGTGAATCCTATCATTAAGTCAAGAAGCTGAATTGCTTACTACAGAACCTGTATACCTGTTCCTCAGACACTTAGGATAAAGAAAGTACATACCATCTTAGGCCTTACCAATCTCCAGAGGCCTCTTCATTGAAGGGGCCTGCAGAATGCAAAGGTGATCAGTGAAAGCTACTATACTTTTGGGGTTAGAACTAGATAGACATTGAAAGGAAATCAGATTGTATTTAAAGGAGGGTATAAATATTACTTTATACAAAGTGATATCAGGCACAAGAATTGCACTACCAATTTCTGTTACTTTTACTTTATAGCCATTTGGGAGGACAACTATAAGTGGGTTAAGGTAATGTCACAATATTGGTAAGAAGGAATTTTGTCACGACCCGAAATTCCCATCGTCGGGATCGTGATCTTGACATCATATTGTTGCATCTCATGGGCCAAAATATCGCCAACTTGTCTGAAGGCGTCATAGTCTAAAGGCATCATCCTCATAGCCGGAAAACACCATGTCATGGCCTGAGGATATCTCAAATTTGCATATCATTATTCAAAGGCGTCATGGTTCAGAGGCACAATTTTCATGGCCCGAGAATATCATCTCATGGCCTGCGAATCCCTCACTGAACATTTCATGTCCCACAACATCATGTTTAAATTTACGCACATATATATGCTTGTAGTACCTCCTTACTTGCAGGTGACCCGATGAGAAACCGCCATCCAATCAAGAACAATCCTGCTCCAATTCCTTCATGTTATCCCAAACTTGATCACAACTGTTTCACCGACCCCAAAATCTTGCGTCCGTTCTTGTGGTAACTTCATCGGTACATTCCACCAATGGATCCAGAACTACACATGGCATGATTCCTGTAAAACCAGGGATATGTAAGCATCTCAGAAATCAGAGCACGACCTAAATCTCTCAAACCATCTCGCTCGGTCAAAATTGGTCATCATATCTTTACCCGACAACTCTTTTCATCCTTCCCGGGTAAAGAGGGGCAGCTGTTGATACCCAATTTTTCCCTATAATATATTTCAAAATGCATGTATACCTTCAAAACTATGCATTAGCATCAATTGATATGTTTTCATAATTTTTACATTTTTTAGGAATTTTTAATTAATTTATCCCAGTACTTTTATTTATATAAAAAATTACCAATTGCATCTCAAATGACTTTATAACAATTTTATGGCTTAATCTTGCTATTTATATTTATATTAAGCTTAATTTATTTCATAAATAACAATATTTATATTCTTTGGGTTACAATTGCAATAACTTTGCAATTAAAGCCCATGCATGTATTATTACATTATTTTACCAGAAAATAGCTTGTTGTATTTTTAATATGATTAATTATTTTTGAACATTTCTATGCATGAAAATTATTTTTACAATATGTTAATTATTTCATAAATTATTTTATCAATTATTTAGGGTGTTTAACAAATAGTCCTTTTTATTTTCAGACTTAACCCCTTTTAATACCAACCCAAGCCCTTTTTAATGTTAGCCCAAATTCTTTTGAAACCAGCCCAAACCCCTTAAGCCCAATCTGTATCTACCTGACCCAATAACCATTTTAATCGTGACCGTTGATCTTTCAGATCAATGGTCCATGATTAAACTTACCATTTTAGTTCCCCAACCAACCCTAACCCCCCTCATTCTTTTCATTTCCGTCGTCCCAATTTCCCTAACCCCTCCATCCAATTCTCTCTCAACCTACCTTAACCCTAATCGCCGTCACCAGCGAGAAGCTCCCTTCTATGGTGTTTCCGTGCATTCTCCGACCACCACCGACCTCCTATACTCCCTGGCTGTTTGATTTCATGAGTCCTTGAGAAGATCTCATGGAAATCCAACCTGTTCTGGCTTGAAACGTGTTTACCGGCCTGTCTCAGGCCATTTTCGTTTGTGAGTATGGATTTCCTCTTGCTTTTAGTATGAATCCATGAGTTTTTGACTAATTCTCTTCATCTCTACTATTTTCTGAAAACCCTAGTTTCACTACTGTTCGAATCTTCTCAGATCATTATAGAACTAAAGTGATTCGAGTATTATTGAGTATTTTCCTTTTAAAATCTCTTATTTTAATTAACTGCTTCGATTTTTAGTCACTCTTTGAAACTAGGGTTCTTCCCAGACTTTCTTCATGGGTTTTTACTTTCAAATAGTTAATCTATTCATCTCTTTACGTGTTTGGTTAATCTTCGTATGTATGCTCGAACCCTAAATATTTCTGTGTGTTATACTGATTTCTTCAATTTTTTTTCGATATTGTGTTTATATGCGAACCAGTCCTATTAACTTATTCTGTTTAGGAACTTAAACGATTTTCCCTGTTAAAATCAGTATTTTGTGGGATTTTTTTTACTTGATTGACTTCTATTAAGGATCTGAACGATTTTCTTTCCTATTAAAATCAGAACCCTTTGGGATTCTTACTTGGTTGATTTCTATCTAAGGATTCAAATAATTCTTTCCTATGAAATCAATACTCTTTGAAGATTTTTATTGATTGTTTCCTATTAATTGCTCTGCTAAAATCAGTGTGCTGGGATTCTACTGATTTCCTTATTTGTGACCTGTTTCCCTACTTTTACTTGCCTTAATTAGTCAACAGTAGTTTGGGGATTTTTACTGACTCCATATATGGTACGATTTTGATTCATTACCTTAATTGAACTCAATTATGACCGTTAATTGACTATCCCCCCAATTAAAGGGGTATTTTTCGGACTCCCATATGAATTGATTCTGTGATTGGTCGATTGATCCTTAATTGATTGAACTCTTATTATCTTTACCTTATTTGTTCTACTCTCGAAATGCTATATATAAACTCTCATTCTGCCTCTCAAGGACACGACCAACAGTTCAAAAAGCACACACACACATAAACTTTCTCTCATCTCTCTCTCTCTCTCTGCTACTTGTGTTCATTGCTTGTCTAGCCGGCTGAGAGTCAAGGCTATACTGTTGAATTCTGCCTACTTTACCTTCTGTTTCTGCTTCCTTAACTAGTATGTTCTTGCTTCCAATGCCATTCATTCTACTACGAAGTTTAAACCTATATGATTCTCTGTTGCTCTATTCATGTCACTATCCATATCTTTTCTACATTAGACTAACTGCTTATGTACCTAATGCTATGTTTTTTCCTGTTTACTGTTTTGATCAGCATGTTTAACTTCACCCTTCCATGTGTCCTATTATTATATCATCTGTTCATGGGTCTTAGAAAATGCGTAAGTTGATAAAGTTTATTTCATGATATTAATCAAAAGCATAATGATTTTATGACATTTCGAGAGATCTTATTGACTTACTTCAGTATACATTGCATTCATTTATACATGTACATTGACTCGTGATCAGATGACGTTATATACGTGTATATTATATGTATATGGGGCATGGAGAAAGGTTATGGTGTTATATACGCACCACCACTTGATCAACTGGTATACGTTGATAATTTCGCCCATAGTCGACGAGATGATATGATGGAATGGCCTCAGAGACTTGATGATGTTATGAATGCATATACCTATGCATGGTATGACATTTATACACATATGCAAGACATTATAAATTTTTCATGATTCGCAGAGCTATTCAAACTTATAGATCGAGTTTTTTACTCCATGTTTCTTTCATGTCTTTTATATACTACTTTCATGCCTTACATACTCGGTACTTTATGTGTACTAACGTCCTTTTTGCATGGGACGCTGTGTTTCATGCCCACATGTCCCGATAGACAGGTTGAGAGTCCTCGTAGTAGTCTATCAGCTCAGCGAAAGTTGTTTGTGCACTCCACTTGCTCCGGAGTTGCCTATTTGGTCAGTATGATCTTGACAAGTATTGATTGGTATGGCGCGGCCTTGTCCCGACCTTATGATATTTATGTATTCTTAGAGGCTTGTAGACATATTTCAAGTATATGAAACATTGTATGAACTTTTCGGCCTATGTTTAATATACGAGTGATCATTTTGGTCTTATAGGCCCGTATGTTATATATATATAAGTTTGTATTACATGTTGGGTAGTCCTATGTCTAGTATTCCCTTTTGTTTTATTCTGGTTATCTCATGACTCCCCTTATGGACCATTTACCCATAATAAAGATACGTTACGTTGGTACTCAGTTGAGTAAGGTATCGGGTGTCCGTCGCGGCCCTGCGGTTTGGATCGTGACATTTATGAAAATTCCTCTTAATTTAAACTATTGTCCTCTGATACCAAAATAAAAGAACTTTAGTACTTGCAATTCGGTTAATTAGAAATATAGTAACCACCCTCTTAAAGATTATGCAGACAATTAGATCATTTACAATCCAATTAGGATTTATACGTAGATCTTTATAATAAATAATAGCAATTGATAAATTGATACAAAATGGCAACTAACTAATATATTATGTTGCACTGAATGATGTTGTAATTTCTTACGTGTATATATAACTTAAAATCCTGAGTACTCATGCGCATTATTTGACATTGGAATGTTGAAAGTAACATGAGCGATTAATATTCGTAACAACACAAATATTATGAAAATTGAAGTAGCCAAATAGAAAACGAAACAAATTAATAAATGAGAAATTGTTTCTTTATCTGTAAACAGTGCAAGGCCAAGTTTCTTTTCCGTCACCATTACCACTCTTGAGCATCAAATACCAAACATGAGATTTTCTTTCATGCCGCCATATAGGAAAAATACATTACTTTTTTAAGTTTATCTTTCTCGCTCGTTCATTATGCATAATATGAATTACAAGAAAACATCGCTCTAGCCTAAGAAACTTCAGTAACCTATCAAATTAAAGAACCTTCATTACGCCAGTAACACAAAATTAGAAATAACTGGAACGGAAAAGACCTGCTGATAGGAACTTAACATCAGAGTGGAATTTTTTTCTCTTTAATGGTTCCACAAGCTGGGTAATTCAGTACCTAATATCTCCACCACGTACGGGGTATTGAGTGTTATAGTGGGAGTCCCACATTGGTTAAGGAATGGGCTCGCGGCCCCCTTATATGGACTTGGGCAGCCCCCCCTTACGAGCTAGTTTTTGGGGTTGAATTAAGCCCAAACGCCACATTTTTACATGATATCAGAGCCAGGTCCGTTCCTGTTTGGGCCCTTATGATATATTGACCACACTCTAGTTGGTGGTTTGGGCGTGCGAGAGGGTGTTAGAGTGGGTCAGAGTCCTACATTAGTTAGGGAATGGGCTGCTGGTATCCTTATATGGACTAGGGCAGTCCTACCCTTACGAGCTAGCTTTTGGAGTTGAGTTACGCCAAAACGCCATATCTTTACATGGTTCATGTTATTATCACAACCAGGTCCGTTCTCGTTTGGGCCCGTACGATATATTGTCCACGCTCCAATTGGTGATGTGGGCGTGCGAGAGGGGTTAGAATGGGTTAGAGTCCCACATTGATTAGGGAATGGGCTGATCATCTCCTTATATGGACTACTTGGCACAAAATTAGCACGACTTAACTACTTAAGGAGTGATGAACTTTAATTTAGTAATCCGTATCACTTTTAGTTTTGAAGATGCTTAGTCAAAGTTGGATTTTCAAGGTGAATTCCTTTTATCCTTCTCACTTCTTATAAATGGAAAAGAGTACTGAAGAATGTATTATAATTAAGCAGTTCGTTTTTCACCATTATTACAGCAACTACTATCGTAGTTCTGCGCATAATATAATGTTGCAGAATCAAGATTCATACTCATAGGTGAGATAGCGTTGAAAATCTTTGAATGTGTTATGCATTTATCAGAAAAACAATTCATGAACTAAGTATACATCATCGGCCTTGTTGAACAGTGATGGTCAACTCATTGTTGGAGCTACTGTGTGCAGGCTTGCGAGAAGAGGAGGAAGAGGTGCTAGCTGTGTTTCTTCGTGTGACAAAAGCTGGTTGATTAGGTCTTGGAAGAGTAATGCTTTCACTCCCAAGCATAATGATGACATTAGACATGGTGGGGCGATCACCTGAATCTTCTTGCACACATAAAAGTGCAACATTAATGCACTTTAATGCTTCCTTTTCAATGCATGTATCCTCTAGTATTGGATCCATCATGTCCAATGCCTTGTTTTCCATCCATAGTTTCCAAGCCTGTAATTGCATTCAGACAACGTATAATAATATTTAATGAGTTCCAGTAATACATGTGATGAAATGGAAGGAGTATTTTGGTACTCACATGACCCAAGAGGTTTGTAGCTTCAAAAAGTTGCAGGTTTCTCTTCCCACTTATAATTTCAAGCACAACCACCCCGAAGGCAAAAACATCAGACTTGATTGAAAAGAGTCCTTCCAATGCATATTCTGGTGACAGATAGCCACTGTATCACAAGATATGAACAGAATTTGCATGAGTAACTAAATCATGAGTACCACACAACTAGACTTCTGATGCCAATACAGGCCTCTACGTCCGCGAAATAAGTAGAATGCAAGAATATGGTTTGATAAGTGATTTTCTAGAGTTTCAAATTGCAATTTTGTTCCATGTTGGAAAACAAGTCTAGAAAGCTAAAATGGTAATTAAGTATATATACTTACCAAGTTCCGGCAACTTTTTCCGTGTTAGCCTCTATACTTTTGCCTTCAACTATCCTGGCCAAACCAAAATCTGATATTTTGGCGTTCATCTCTTCATCTAATAGGATATTGCTTGTCTTTAGATCTCTGTGAATGATACGTAACCTTGAGTCATGGTGTAGATAAAGAAGCCCCCGAGCAATACCCAAGATAATATCGAATCAGATCTTCCAATCCAATAACTGGCGAACAGTATGATCTTGCAAGGTTTGTGTAGCATAATTTCAGAACGATTATCAAGTCGACAGCCATTGGCATAAAACCTATAGTCTAATAAGGGAGGTTGCAGAATACTAGTAGACTCACCAAATATGAAGGTGTCTAAGCTTTTGTTAGGCATATATTCATACAATAAAATCTTCTCGTTTGCCTCGATGCAGTAGCCCAAAAGCCTCACTAAATTTCTGTGTTGAAGCTTGGCAATTAACATTATTTCGTTTTTAAATTCTTCAGCACCTTGACTAGAATTACTTGATAACCTTTTCACTGCCATTTCTTGTCCTTGAGGGAAAATACCCTGTACAATATTGCTTAGCAGTAATTATACAATTGATTTCAAAATGGTACAGACAAACAAGTAAGAACCAACCTTATAAACAGGGCCAAATCCGCCTTGACCAAGCCTGTTTGCATCTGAGAATTTGTCCGTAGCGATTAGTATGCTTTTCAAGCTGAAAAATGGGACATCTATCCGCTTCTTATCATCTTCGGTTATCTCATATTTGGATGAACTTCCACTCTCGGGTAAGTATTCCCCCCAATTCCCTAGAATTATTTCCTTAGCTTCTCATGACATAAAGTAAGTTTGAAATTAGCAATAAATATATATATCCAGCATGTGGAATAATTGACTGAGCTTGCTCCATTGTTACCTTTCCTTGTTGCCATCTTTTTCCTATGGTAGATAAAATAGCCAATGGAACACATGGTTACAATTCCAGCAGTTAGACTGACGGAAATAATGAGGGCTTTGAGATTCAGCGACGCTGTTTTTTTCTCACTCCATGCTCCTAAAGCGGCAGCAAAAGAAATCGAAACTTTACCCTGTGAATAAAATGAAGAATATAAACCAAACTGTTGCAGTAGTGAAAGGGTTGATCAAACACACCGTTGGTACAGTTTAATGCGGAACCATCCCATTTGTAGTGTTGATTGCAGAGACACCTTCTCTTTCCTTGTCCGGTCATGTTGCAACTTGAATTTGGCCAATCCTCACAGTCCGCAGAAGTAATGCATGTAGGTTCTGACGGGGGTTCCCACATGATCATCTGTATTCGATAACCAGATGCGAGATTTTGTAATTTTTCAGTATTGTAACACCGGTTTATCGGATGAAAGGGCCACGACTGATTGAGCCTTACAACTTGGGTCACTTGCTTTTTTGTATTATCACATGAATTATCAACATTTTCCTCATGCACTTTTATAAGAAATGTTCGGTTTTCCATATCAATGTCAATAACTGGATACGACCCATTCAATGTCCGGAAACTTACTTCTCCAGTTGAACTATTACAAGCGAAACTGTAATACGAAGGATCCCCACAATGTGGTTCACTGCTTAATGGATAGGGTATAACGTTTGGGCCGCAAGGCCTGCAATTTCTCCTTGTTACTTCTGCAAAATAAAAATGAGAGATATTCATGTCATGACACTTAATTATCCGCTCTGTTAACATTCTAGTTGAACAAGATATTATTAGTGTATACTTAATGTAGTACTCACGAAGTTTAATGTAATCCCATGAGCAGTTAATTCTGTATCTGTAATAATTAGCAGTCTGAAACTTGTTGTAGGTAAATAAAGAAGTGGAGGCAAATTGTTAAAGGGAATTAAGTACCAATATCAGACATTGCTACGCGGACAGAGAGGTTGAAGACACCTCCGTTGTGCTGAAGATCATGCAGATCATTCATCCAAATTGAGCATCTAGCTGATACCGTTTCCGGGCTAGAAGATCCTCTCTGTGCTTCATGCTGTTCATACGAATAAGCTACACACCGACAGTCGCCTACACAGTCCTTTCTGCAATCATGTTCACTTTCGGCCTCAGTTGACAGGTACGGCTCCGCAAATTTCATCGAAGACATAATCAAGAACGTGTCAGGAAGAACGTGTCAGGTTCTGATTTCTTGTTGCAAGCAGTAACTGATTTTCTTGAACAACCATCAATAAAATTCCCAGCCATCCAATCGTCTGGCGAAGCAGGATTGAATCCTGGCAAACACTTGCACATTGACAATATGTTCTCCCCGTCGCAAATGCCAAAATTCCCACAAGTATCATGTCACGACCCGAAATCCCACCTTCGGGCCATGACTGCGTCTAACGTTGAACCCGCTAGACAAGCCAACGTTTGAACTAAATAAAACTCATTAACAACTAAAACGAACAGGATAACTAAGGAACCGATGGCCCACAATGAAATTTAACAAAATAACCTACATACAACATAGCACTTTTCGAAATAAAACCCATATACAAATCCCAGAACTGGTGTCACATACTCACGAACTGTCTAAGAGATTACTACAAACAAAAGGTCTGAAAATAAGTGCATAGGACTGTCTTTGAAATACAAAGTAAGACAGAGCTGAAAGTGAATAGTAGAAGGTGACGTCAAGGCCCACGAACGTCTGCGGGTCTACCTTGATGTCCCTGAATGCGCTGAGTGAAGCTCCGACCAANAGTACAACCGACCCCATGTACTGAGTAAGTGTCGAGCCTAACCTCGGGGAAGTAGTGACGAGGCTAGGACCAACAACAACATATGTACCTGTACAGTTTTATATAATAACAGGAAAGATGGCAACAGAAATAAGAAAGTAAGACAGGTACGGGGAGGATATGCTGGGGTAATAGGGGCAACAAAATGCTAGCACGGTAGAACAGGGTAATAACTGAGATGTAAAAGTAAAGGCAGGAATTTAACTTCTCAACAGATAATGAACAGAAAAAGGCACGGCATGTCCCCTCGTGCATATATAATAACACTCAACACGGAATGTCCCCTCGTGCGTATATAATAACACTCAGCACGGAATGTCCCCTTGTGCGTAACCTCACAATCACTCGGCACGGAATGTCCCCTCGTGCATATATAATAACACTCAACATGGAATGTCCCCTCGTGCGTAACCTCACAATCACTCGGCACGGAATGTCCCCTCGTGCATA